>RBNK01001000.1:0-18532 GCA_003990785.1 Endogone sp. FLAS-F59071
GAGCCAATCGAGGCGGGAATTTTCAGGGACACCCTCGGAAATGTTATGTCTGTGAGGGAGAACACGGAATATTTCAATGCAACAAATTCAACGATTGGGTAAAAACAGAAAAAGAAAAGGCTAAACCAAGAGCCGAAGCAAATCTGGTGATCGGTGCTATTATTGATTCGGGCGCCACGCAACATATGTTCAACTAATTGGAGCTTTTCGAGACGGTCGCTGAGCACGATGGCTTGGTCACGTGTGCAGGGAATGAGAAATTATGCATGATGCACATTGGGACAATTGAGCTCGACAACGAGCTGAAATTACGGGATGTCTTATATGTACTGGAGATCGCCAGAAATTTAATATCTGTGTGGGTATTGACATGTGACGGAAATGACATAACCTTCAAGAGCGACGGATCAGTAATTAAAATCGGCGCGGATCATGAAGAAGTCAAAATCGGACAAGCCGATGGCGACCTATTTCATTTATCGACATCACCAGAGCTAGAGCTAGGAGCAAATATCGCCGATTCCAACATAGCCGATTCCAAGATTGCAAACATCGCCGATTCCAAGATCGATGACTATATATTATGGCATTACTGACTAGGGCATCCGGGCCGAAATACTCTGCAATCAATCAACAAATTTGTCACAGGGCTCAGAGATGCGCGGCTGTCAACCGGACAAATCGAAATATGCACCAGGTATAAACACGCAAAGTCGCACTGCAAGCTATTCGGACACGCGAAAAATCGATCGATGGAGCCTATCGGAAGGGTGCATACAGATCTGTGCGGGCCGATGCCCACACCATCAGTCAACGGAGCAAAATATATATTAACTTTCATCGATGATGCCACTCGCTACATTACAACATATTTTATTGATAACAAAAGTGATACATTTGATCGATTCCGGACATTCAAGGCTTTCGCCAAGACACAATCGGGCCGAAAACTCAAGATTCTCCGATCAGATGGAGGAGGAGAGTATGTAAACATCGAGATGCGCGAATTTTTAATCAAACATGGAATTCATCACGAAATGACGACACCAGATATGCCGCAACAAAACGGTGTAGCCGAACGATATAACCGGACATTGATGGAGTCAATCCGGGCAGTTAAAATTACTGCTGGCATACCTGACAAACTTTGGGCGGAACTTGCCGCAAGTGCTACATATTTACGTAACCGATTGCCAACGCAAGCCAATAAGGAGAGTGCTTTACCATTTGAATTATGGCACGGTCACAAGCCTGATATCAGTAACTTGCGCGTCATATGGGCTGACGCGTATATGCATATTCGCAAGAGAAAAAGGTTGAAACTGGCACCCCGATCCAAAAAGCTTAAAATGATTGGCTATCACAACGAAAAGAAGGTGTACAGGCTCTGGGATCCAACCAATAGGAGGATAGAGATCAGCCGTGATGTCACATTCAATGAATCTATTATATTAAAATCCCCAACAATCGTCAACCCAGAAGATTGAGAATATGTCATTAAAGCGATTATCGGAGAATGCAAGATTGATGAAAAAAGAGAATATCTGGTTAAATGGCTAGGCTATGATGATGACAACAACACCTGGGAGCCAATCGAACAATTGATCGACACTGAAGCTCTACAAATTTGGCAAGATTGCATGTCAGAAGCTAATTTAATTGAATCGACCGATGACCCAATGACCTACAAGGAGGCAATTTCTCTGCCTGACGCAAAGCTTTGGGAGGAAGCGATCAATCAAAAGCTTAAATCACTTAAGAATAATGACACGTGGACGATTGTATCTGAGGTGCCTGCGGGACGCAAGCCGATTGGATGCAGATGGGTATTTAAAAGGAAACTCAACACTGATGGATCGGTTGCCAGGTACAAAGCGAGATTAGTGGCCAAGGGATATTCACAACAGCAAGGAATTGATTACGATGAAACATTTGCTCCTGTGGCGAAATTCATGTCGATCAGAGCACTTTTATCGATCGGAGCAACCTTAAACTTAGAAATTCACCAAATGGACGTAAAAACTGCGTTCCTGAATAGTGATCTTGACGAAGAGATCTACATGACGGTACCTGAAGGAATTGACCAATCGGAGCTGTCACCGAGAGCTGTGTGTAAGCTCAATCGATCACTGTATGGACTAAAGCAATCACCTCGTATGTGGAATCAGAAGATCGACAACTATCTCAGCCAATCAAATTTTACAAGACTACAATCGGATCACAGCATTTATCTAAGGAGAAGACAAGACGATCAATATCAATCGCTGATAATTATTGCCATATATATCGACGATCTACTAATTCTGGCTGATTCGATGGAAACGATGAACAAATTCAAGGCAGAACTTAGCAACACATTTGATATGACGGACTGTGGCGAAATTAAACATTTTTTGGATATTCGAGTCATGTGCGATCGAAAAACACACACGATCACAATTGATCAAAGCCACTTCGCCAATCAAATCATTACAAGGTTTAACATGATAGATGCCAAACCAATCAGTACACCCCTTGATCCATCTATCTAACTCAAAGCTGAAGGAGGAAAATCTGCAGATCAAAGTCTGTTCAGACAAATGATCGATAGCATAATGTACCTGATGATCAGGACGAGACCTGATCTAGCTGCTGCTGTCAGCATCGTCAGTCAATTTTCGGCCAATCCAATGCAAGAACATTACCACGCCCTCAAATGATTACTAAGATACATTAAAGGAACAGCTAATTATAAGCTGTGCCTTGGACGTGATCAGGATCTAAGACTGATTGGTTTCAGTGATGCTAACTGGGGAGGAGACATTAACACATGATGATCAACCATGGGATATATTTTCAACCTATCAGGAGGAGCCATCAGCTGGTCAAGCAAACGCCAAGCAACCGTTGCCCTATCAACAACTGAAGCAGAATATATGGCATTAGCTCATGTGACAAAGGAAGCTATTTAGCTACGCACCCTATTAGATGAGCTAGGATATTTGCCGAATTGTGCAACAACCTTATTTGAAGACAACCAATCAGCAATCGCCCTCGCCAAAAATCCAATTAATTACGCTCGATCAAAGTATATCGACATTCAGCATCACTTTATTCGAGAGAAAGTTGAATCAAAGGTGATAGATATTGTTTACATGGCGACAGATGAAATGATCGCTGATGCATTAACCAAGCCACTTGCGCGACCAAGACTTGAAATGTTGATCGCAAAAATGGGCTTACGTAACTAACATTATTTCTTTAAAAATTTTATGTTCTTTATCACGTCATTCTTATCACTCAAGTAGTATTTTATATATAATTATTTGCAGTAAATGTACTTCATGGATGACATTTGTGATGTACAGTTGAACACTTTACTTTTATTCTTTTATTTTTTTTTTTACTTATTTATTTTTATCGAGATATATCAAGCAGGGGGAGTGTTATAATTATTAGCTTATTATATCTCTTCTATCAATGATCGATGCATCAACGATCAATCATACGTCACTCAATTGTGGCTTAGACGATCTTTGTTTGTATCGACCAATCATAATTTAGCATTAATAAATACACGCATATTGGCTTCATTAGCCAGTGTGCTCTTTACTCCAAACACACATTCGAAGATCAAATTTCAACATATTAATCTCCACTACTTCATATCTGGGTTGTACATCACTTATCCTCTTTCTGATTTATTGTTGGAATATTGGAAATTCAGTGAGTTATCCTATTTTAACTAAGATCATTATATCCTCTATTTCTTTCCATATATCTAAACTATATTTCTTAGATTTTCATAACTTGCATTCTTTGTTTTCTTCACTTACAGGTACCTTAGACATTGGTGTATCTTCTTGAATAATATAGTTAACTTCTTCTTCAAAGAGCTCATCTTGTTTATTACCATCAAATTTGTGTTTCTATACTCTTTGTACTACTCATAGAGTTTTTGTTATATAGAAAGATTCTACTTTTTTGAGATATCTAGGTTTTCGTTTTTCTTGTATAGCTGGAAATGCTTCTACCTGAGTATATTCATCTTTGCTATCAAAGTTTTTTTATTTAAATGTGATGACATTTATCTGAGTCCATCCTTAAGTTTCTAGTTGAGTGATCCTGCTTATTTCTATCATACATCTTGAAGTATAGTATCTTTTTTCTTTATATCTCCTATATATTCTCATGTCTGGTTGGATACAATCTCTAAATATATGCCTGTCTTAGTTATACTTAAAACATCTCAGATTCCTGATTGGGTATATATTCAATCTAGTTATAAAGATTGGATTTACTATAAATCACTGAACTGGTTGCCATGTGTCGATTTGCCTTTTAAGATCCGAGATATACATGATCATTTTGCTCATTTATTCAATAAGATTGTCTATGGCTGGGTCCTTTCATGAAGCTACTCCTCAGTTAACTATAGCTGGTGTAATGGTAGATATAACTGCTGGTACTATATAGGGTTCTTAGAGATTATTTAGCAATATCTACTACATTATATCTTGACCCAGGTTTTGTATAGCCTAATATCTCTATACGTAATCAACTTTTTATATATAGTTTAGTCTAACTAGGCTGGAGCATACTTGGATAGTGATTTCCTAGTAAAGTTCATTCATAAAAGACTGCTTAATAATAAGGTCTTGGTTAACTGTTAGGTATCTCATAAGGTCTACTGCATGTCAGATTTTTGTGTAAAAGGTAAGGGGGCTTTCATTTATCTCTTGATACATTGATGCTAATTGATCTTTTATATTTTGCTATATGTTGACTATATAGTAGGTAGCTCTTAACTATATAATAGTATTTATAAAGATTACTGTAGTATTAGCCTCTACATTTGCTTCTTTTGCTCCTATATTAAATCTTCTATTTGCTGCTGTAATAAGTATTATAGCATTATATGTGATCTTGGCAGGTCCTTATAAAATTACTTCTAGGATATTTACTTTTGTAACATTGTTAAACTGTTGGATTGCATTGTAAATTTGCAAATCTTCAATAAACTTAATTACTAATTCAGCTAATATATAACCAGTAAAGGTTGGTGGGCTTTCTGTTATTTCATATATATTGATTTTTGATTCATTGTCTGATTTGTCATCAGTTGTTTTATAAAATAATACTTGTAGATCATTACTGAAATCAATAGCTGATTCATCATTTAATGATAACCTGTTATATACTGTAAGGGAGGTGATGAATTCTCTTATCTCACTATAGTCACTATTAGAAGGGTTGGGTGTAATGAATTCTTCTTCCTTGGAGCTAGAGCTATTTAGTGATCTTCTTTATATGAAAAGTGAAGTATCCTTTAGTGATCCATCTTGAATAATACTATCTTCTGCTATAGGTATGCTGTTATTACTGTAGTTCAGTCCTACTTGAATAAAGATATAAGAGTTAGTCTTTTAATAACTCTCCTACTAGTCAGTACTAAGATGTGACAAATATACTAATAATTGTTGTAATTATTAGCTTATTATATCTCTCTCCCATTAACGATCGATTGTACATCACTCAATTATAGCTTAGATGATCTTTGTTTATATCGACCAATCATATTTTAGCATTAATAAATACACGCATATTGGCTTCATAAGCCAGTGTACTCTTTACTCCAAACACACATTCGAAGATCAAATTTCAACAAGTTATAAGCCCTGGACTACTCGAATTGTAGCTTGACAACCTGAGATCTATGCAATCATAACATCTATGCAATCATAGCAATTACAACTGCAATTACAGTAATCATTTATTTAATATTGTAAACAACGCATCAAACAATGTAATAAACAATACGACAAATAACACTATAATAAAGCAACGTAATAAACAACATGTAACGATATAGCATTCGACACGATATAACAAAATGGACAACCTATACACATCATCATCAGTAACAAGATCGACAAGATTGTGGTCTAAATCAAAAACAGACAACAGATATCAAACCCTTGATGACAACGAAGGATTGGATGGCAACTATCAGAGCAATATAAGATTTAGCCTTGATCGACAGAAACAGATAGCTACAATGATCAGAAATCAGGAAGATAAATTAGATATGCTGACAACCTTATTGGGCGAATTGATGGCAAAAATTGACAAAACAAACACATTACCCAGCATGCCAACCAATCAGAATGCAGCTACAGAAGGCAATATGCCACAAATACAAACACAATCACAATCACCATCACCAACAACATCAATAAAGCTTAACGATCTGGTGAAGGAGTACCTGAGATTGATCAACAAATTCGATGGGTCAGGAGGCGCACCCAGATTGTTTGATTACTTTAATGCTGTAGAGCAATTTATCACTAGCGCCAATCTATCAGTACAAAAGGAGGAAGTCAACACAGCAATCAGTAAAATTACAGGCAATGCTAGAATGTAGTTATGGAGGCATATGAACACATCGGGAGAATTTGATTCATGGAATGAGCTTAAAGAGGCTATGATGCAAAAATACGCACCAATAGAATAATTATTATAAATGCACGATAAGCTTGTGATGATGAAGCAAAAAGGATCGATCAAAGATTATAATGATGCGTTCAACCGAATTATGGTGCAAATCGAAGACATAACCGATACAGAAGCTATACCACAATATCTCTAGGGTCTAAGCCCCAGATACCGGGAATTAATACTTGCATGGGAGAATATGCTGACAACGCTGGAGGCTTTATAACTCGTATGCATCAGGTTCGATCTGGATAACAAACAAAGGCATGACAAAGCCCACGTAACAGATCGAGGTGGCTACCAAGGTGGTTACCAAGGCAGTGATCATGGCAATCAAGGCAGAAGTGCCGGACGAGGCCGAGGCTATAACAATGATAACGGAAACAATCGAGGAGGTCATCATAATTATAGAGGCAACCGAGGTGGCGATCGCGGAGCCCATTGAGGCAGGAATTTTCAGGGATACCCTCGGAAATGTTACGTCTGTAAGGGAGAATACGGAATATTTCAATGCAACAAATTCAATGATTGGGTAAAAACAGAAAAAGAAAAGGCTAAACCAAGAGCTGAAGTAAATCTGGCGATTGGTGCCATCATCAATTCAGACGCCATGCAACATATGTTCAACTAATGAGAGATTTTCAAGACAGTGGCTGAGCATGATGGCTTGGTTATGTGTGCAGGGAATGAGAAGCTACGCACCATGCACATTGGGATAATTGAGCTCGATGACGAGCTGAAATTACGGGATGTTTTATATATATCGGAAATCACCAGAAATTTAATATCTGTGTGGGCATTGACACATGACAGAAATGATATAACCTTCAAAAGTGATAGATCAGTAATTAAAATCAGCACAGATCACGAGAAAATCAAAATCGGATAAGCCAATGGCGACCTATTTCATTTATTGACATCACCAGAGCTAGAAGCAAAAGCAAACATCGCCAATTCCAAGATTGATGACTATATATTATGGCATCACCGGCTGGGCCATCCAGGCTGAAATACTCTGCAATCAATTAACAAATTTGTCACAGAGCTCGGAGATGTGCGGCTGTCAACCGGACAAATCGAAATATGCGCCGGGTGTGAATACGCGAAGTTGCACTGCAAGCTGTTCGGATATGCGAAAAATCAATCAATGGAGCCTATTGGAAGGGTGTACTCAGATCTGTGTGGGCCGATGCCCACGCCATCAGTCAATGGAGCGAAATATATATTAACATTCATCGATGACACCACTTGCTATGTCACAACATATTTTATTGACAACAAAAGTGATATATTTGATCGATTCCGGGTATTCAAGGCATTTGCTGAAACACAATCGGGTCGAAAACTGAAGATTCTCCGGTCCAATGGAGGAGGAGAGTATGTAAACACCGAGATATGCGAATTTTTAATTAAAAATGGAATTCATCATGAAATGATGATGCCGGATATGCCGCAACAAAATGGTGTCGCTGAATGATATAACCGGACATTGATGGAGTCAATCCAGGCTGTTAAAATCACTGCCGACATACCTGATAAACTTTGGGCCAAACTTACTGCAAGTGCTACATATTTATGTAACCAATTGTCAATGCAAGCCAATAAGGAGAGTGCTTTACCATTTGAATTATAGCACGGTCACAAGCCTGATATCAGTAATTTATACATCATATGGGCTGACGCATATATATATATTCGCAAAGGAAAAAGGTCGAAACTGGTGCCCTGATCTAAAAAGCTTAAAATGATTGGCTATCATGACGAAAAGAAAGTATACAGGCTCTGGGATCCAACCAATAGGAAGATAGAGATCAGCTGCGATGTCACATTTGATGAATCTATTATATTAAAATCCCCAACAATCATCAACTCAGAAGATTAAGAATATGTCATTGAAGCAATCATTGGAGAATGCAAGATTGATGAAAAAAGGCAATATCTGGTTAAATGGCTAGGCTATGACGATGATGATGACAACACCTGGAAGCCAATTGAACAATTGATTGACACTGAAGCTCTACAAATTTAGCAAGATCACATGCCAGAAGCTAATTTAATTGAATCGACCAATGACCCAATAACCTACAAGGAAGCAATTTCTCTACCTGATGCAAAGCTTTGATAGGAAGTGATCAATCAAGAGCTTAAATCACTTAAGAATAATGACATATGGACAATTATACCTGAGGTGCCTGCAGGATGCAAGCCGATTGGATGTAGATGGGTATTTAAAAAGAAGCTCAACACTGATGGATCAGTTGCCAGGTACAAGGCGAGATTAGTTGCCAAGGGATATTCACAACAGCAAGGAATTGATTATGATGAAACATTTGCTCTCATAGCTAAATTCACATCAATCAGAGCACTCTTATCGATCGGTACAACTCTAAACTTAGAAATTCACCAAATGGATATAAAAACTGCATTCCTGAATGGCGATCTTGATGAGGAGATCTACATAATGATACCTGAAGGAATTGACCAATCGGAGCTGTCACTGAGAGCTGTGTGCAAGCTTAATTAATTATTGTATGGACTAAAGCAATCACCTTATATGTAGAATCAGAAGATCGACAACTACCTCAACCAATCAAATTTTACAAGGCTACAATCAGATCACAGCATTTATCTAAGAAGAAGACAAGATGATCAATCACTGATAATTATTGCCATATATGTCAACGATCTACTAATTCTGGCTGATTTGATGGAAATGATAAACAAATTCAAGGTGGAACTTAGCAATGCATTTGATATGACAGACTGTGGCGAAATTAAACATTTTCTGGGTATTCAAGTCATGCGTGATCGAAAAACACACACAATCACAATTGATCAAAGTTACTTCGCCAATCAAATCATTACAAGATTTAACATGATGGATGCCAAGCCAATCAGTACACCCCTTGATCCATCCATTCAACTCAAAGCTAAAGGGGGAAAATCTGCAGACCAAAATCTATTCAAACAAATGATCAGTAGTATAATGTATCTGATGATCAGGATGAGACCTGATCTAGCTGCTGCTGTTAGCATCATCAGTCAATTTTCAGCCAATCCAATGCAAGAACATCACCATGCCCTTAAACGATTATTAAGATATATTAAAGGAACAGCCAATTATAAGCTGTGCCTTGGATGTGATCAGGATCTAAGACTGATCAGTTTCAGTGATGCCAACTGGGGAGGAGATATTAATACACAATAATCAATCATAGGCTATATTTTCAACCTATCAGGAGGAGCCATCAGCTGGTTAAGCAAGTGCTAACCAACTGTTGCCCTATCAACAACTAAAGCAGAATATATAGCATTAGCACATGTGATGAAAGAAGCCATTTGGCTATGCACCCTATTGGATGAGCTAGGATATTTACTGAATTGCACAACAACCTTATTTGAAGACAACCAATCAGCAATTGCCCTTGCCAAAAATCCAATTAATCATGCTTGATCAAAGTATATTGACATTCAGCACCACTTTATTTGAGAGAAAGTTGAATCAAAGGTGATAGATATTGTTTACATAGTGATAGATGAAATGATCGCTGATGCATTAACTAAGCCACTTGTGTGACCCAGACTTGAAATGTTGATTGCAAAAATGAGCTTATATAACTAACTTTTTTTTCTTCAAAAACTTTTATTTCCTTTATCATGTCATTCTTTTCACTTAAGTAGTATTTTACATATAGTTATTTGCAGTAAATGTACTTTATAGATGTCATTCGTGATATACAGTTGAACATTTTTTATTTTTATCAAGATATGTCAAGCAGGGGGAGTGTTGTAATTATTAGCTTATTATATCTCTCTCCCATTAATGATCGATTGTATATCACTCAATTGTAGCTTAGACGATCTTTGTTTGTATCGACTAATCATATTTTAGCATTAATAAATACACACATATTGGCTTCATGAGCCAGTGCGCTCTTTACTCCAAACACATATTCGAAGATCAAATTTCAACAATAATTGGTCATTTATCTATATGTACTAAGTGAGAATACTTAGAGTATCAGATGCAATATTTCCCTTTGCATATTCTTATTACAGCTAAACATGCTATACTTTTCAGGCTTTACTATGACAGATATTGAGATATTTCAAGACTTTATGTAAACTGATTTATTTAGATAGAAATAGAGAGAGTATTTATATAAAATTGAAGAAACTGAAAGAACAAATAAGAAAGACTTTACTATAAGTATAACTCAATAACTGCGAATAATATTTCATTGATAAAAATGAGATTGGTCACTAAAAACAACATTCATTACTAGTGGCAAGATCACTTACTAAAAATAATACTAACTAAAAATAGAAGGAAATAGAAAATTGTAGTAACTCCAAATTAAGTATAGTACCAAATCTATAGAAATCAGGCAGTTTAGAAGTTAGCTGTCATAATATCTAATTAAAAGAAAGAAAAAAGATATAATGAAATTATTTTATTAGTATAATTTTATACTTACCTAATTTAAGATAAATTGTTATTACTTCCAACAGTATTATTAAACTTAACAGTAATAAAAGTTTCAACAGTTATTGTAATACTAATATCTTAGATAGTATTTTATATAAAAATATTAATATAACTAAAGATGTAATTATTTACTATATTATTTATATTTTTTTATTTATTATGACAAATATACTAATAATTGGTCATTTGTGCATGTATACTAAGTGAGAATACTCAGAGTGTCAGATGCAATATCTCCCTTTATATATCCTTACTACAGCTATGTGCTACACTTTTTAGGCTTTACTATAACTAATATTGAGATATTCTAAGACTCTGTACAAAACTGATTTATTTAGATAGAAATAGAGAGGGTATTTATACAAATTTGCTAGAACTGAATGAACAAAATAATAAAGACTTTACTATAAGTATGACTTGATAACTATAAATATTATTTTGTTGATAAAAATAAGATCAGTTACTAAAAACTATGTTCATTGCTAGTGGCAAGATCACTTACTAAAAACAATACTAACTAAAAGTAAAAGGGGCAAAAGATTACAGTAACTATAAATTGAGCATAGTATTGAATTCATAAAAATCAGTCAAGTTAGGGGTTAGCTGTTACATCTAGGGGCTTAACTAGGAATATCTTATTCTCGAAACTAGATAAAAGCATAGTAATTTCATTTTCAACAGCCTGGTGGATTTGAGCAATCTCTATATAAGTAAGTTTGACAATATCAATAGTCTTTTCATAGAACCTAAATAAAACTCATTCATATCCAAGAAAGAGTGTGTAGGTCCTGTTGGCTATATTTTTTTCAAATTTTGACAATAGCATCTCCTGTTTCTGTAAATGATATCAGAGGTAGCAAGTATATCCTTGATGAAACCTGATTGTAATATCAGTAACTCAGCTCTGATTATATAGCCATTCATGATACTGCCACATCAGATTGAGGAGTTTTTTAGGGTCTTCCTCTTCATTCAAAGGAATCAGGTTAATCAAGTCTAGCCCCCTTGTCAGTGCTTCCTTGATCACTTTTTCTATATCCTTTCTGTAGTTGCATCTGTTTGGCATGGTAGATCTTAATCTTGCTTTGGTAGATGGGAGTAGAGAGAATGGAACCATTAAGTCTCCTAAGCCAAATTGTACTTTCTTTTATAGCTTGTATATAGTATAGTCTTTCCTACTTTAGTTATAATTTAGCTAACCATGATAATTCCATAATATTCTGATATACAAGGACTTGATCTCTAATATACAAGGGGGTTACATTTACCTTCCTATTTTGGTTCATTCATTATCTCTCCTGTGTCTTATCAATGAACATGGATATCTTCTTTTAGATTAATTATAACCTGCTGATATCTCATATGATGTAAGCCTATAGACAATTATCATATATTCCAACATCTTTTTCGAGATAATAGAATTTTTGGTTTGGCAATCTCCTATATATAAGCTCAAAGAGGCTGAACTTTGTTGATGCCTGGTAAATGGTTTGAACTGCAAAAAGAGTGCTATCAAGATAATGGTCTCATGATGCTTCTTGATTGATAATTTTTGCTAGGATATTCTTGACTATTTGGTTAGTACATTCAGTTTAACCATTTCCTTATAGGTAGTATGACATTGTTTGGATATGCTTGATATAGTAAGTCCACTCAAGTTCTCTAATTAGTTCATTTAGAAACTCTGTACCTCAGTCGCTAGTTATTTCTTTTAGTACTCCATATTTGCAGATAATATTAGTATGTAGAAACTTGGCTACTATTTGTACATCTGTATCTTCAGCTGCTATTACCTCTGAATATTTTGTAAAGAAATCAACTACTAAAATGATATATTTCTTTTCCATTAATGTTACTGGCATGGGTCCTATAATATCTATCCTAATATACAAAAATGGCTCAGCCTTGATAGTTGCAGAAGCAGCTTGGGGCATATCTTTTGCTCTTACTTGTTTTTGGTATGTATCACAATTTCGTATAAAGTTAGTTATGTCATCTTATATTTCAGGCCATCATGCTGAATTTCTAAGTCAATATAAAGTATTGTTCTGACCTACGTGTCCAGATAATGAATGATTGTATATTAATAATAAAATGTTCAATACATCCTTCCCTTGAATTACTAGAATAATATATCCCTCCTTTTTATAGTATAATAAATTGTTCTGAATTTCATACTGTCTACTTGTAGTTAACAAAATGTTCTTTGTCCAATTCTTTATATTTTCTCTAATTTCCCTTCTTGTCAACCAAATCACTAGATTGTAGTATAGTATTGTATTCATTTCTGCACTCTGCCTTGGGCATCTAATAATAGCATTCTGCTGAGTGCATTGGCATTTTGATTTATCTTCCCTTTTCTAAATTTTATTATAAAATCATATTCTTGAAGTGTTATAATCTATCATGTATATATTCCACTTGGATCAGATCTGCTGAACAACTATTTAAGTACCAAATGATCTGTGATGACTTTAAAATATTGTCCAATAAGGTAATATCTAAACCATTTGACTACCTATATAACTGTGAGATATTCTAATTTGATTTGATTTATAATTCTTCTTGGCACTATAGGTTCCTCTGCTTGCATAATAAATTACTTGTTCTAGACCTTTAGTATCATCTTGTAAAAGGATTGCTTCTACTCCTATTATACTTGCATCAGTATATAGTTTAAAAAGCTTTATCTAGTTTGGTTTTGCTAATACAGATATGGTTGCCAGAGTCTTCTTTAATACATTGAGTGCCTCCTGCTCAAGTTTATTTTGTTCTTTATCGATTTCTACCCAATTGTAGCTTTTTGTAATAGTTGTATATAAGAGTTCAGCTAGACTTATAAAATTACATATATATCAATGATAGTATAAGGCTAGTCCTAAAAAGGTATATATTTCTGTTCGATTCATAGGTCTTTTGAATTTAGTAATAGCTTCTACTTTAGCTAAATTGGTTTGGATTTCTTCTTTATCAATAATATATCCAAATATCATAACTTTTTCAGCAGCAAATATACACTTCTTTAGTTTTAGATTAAGACCTTCAGTTCTCATTTGGTTGAATACTTTGTATAGTACCTTAATGTAATCTAGGAATGTTACTATAAATATCATAATGTTATCAATATAAACCAGTAGTGTTTTTCCTATGAGGTCTCTGAATATCTTAGTTATCATTTTCTGAAAGCTTACTAAAATATTCTTGAGTTCGAACAGTATTCATAAATATTTCCAATAGCCTTATGGGGTTACGAAGGAGGCAATTTCCTGCAATTCTTCATTAAGTCCTATCTGATAATATCTACTAGTCATGTCAAGGGTTGTATAGAGACTTATACAGATTAGTATTTTCAAAAAAGTGTTATCGATTCTTGATATCGGGAAGGTATCTCCTTTGGTAATATCGTTAAGCTTCCTAAAATCAGTATATATTCTTAGAGCAAAGGTTCTAGCCTCTAATCCTTTCTTGAGTATGATAACATTCAGGAATCTCTATAGGCTGTCTGTTTTGGTGGCTATTTCTTCTTTGACTATATTATCAATTTCTTTTTTATTACTATTTGATATATAGGTGGTGTTCAGTATGGTGTACATTTGATCAGAAGGTGCCCTTGGACATTAATATGATAAAAGTGTTTTAGTGGCTTCAAGTTGATCTCCTCAAAAGTTGTTACAAATATATCAGAATACTCGTCAATAAGTTCTTTTAACTCCTTCTTTTCACTTTCACCAAGCTGTT
This sequence comes from Endogone sp. FLAS-F59071, assembly GCA_003990785.1. Taxonomy (NCBI): domain Eukaryota; kingdom Fungi; phylum Mucoromycota; class Endogonomycetes; order Endogonales; family Endogonaceae; genus Endogone; species Endogone sp. FLAS-F59071. The sequence goes on from RBNK01001000.1 coordinate 14,702, forward strand.
CTTCAAAAGTATATACTTTCTTATTCACTGTTTTAGGTATATGCTTGAGTTCTGTTATGGGTTTTGTAATGTTTATTCTAGTTGATCTAAACCCTTTGTCTCCTCTAGCTGTTTCTTTGAGGTTAGCTACTTCTACTTCCTTGCTAGTCCAAATAGGTATAATTATTAACTATATAACTCAATCTCCTCCATAAAGTTTAGCTACATTGAATCGATGTCAGTTAACAACTACAATCTTGATTTTACCTATATAGTCTACATTGATGACTCTTACATTAATTATAATTCTGGCGACTATTAGAGAGCTTCTTGGTTTGATTTAACCATAATGCCCTTAAGGTATTTTTGTGGCAATTTCTATTCCAATTATGTATGATTCTTCAGGTTACAGTTCGATATCCTTGATAGTAGAGAGATTGAATCTAGCAGCTTGTTCACTTTTTTGTTCTAAAGGTTTGGCCTTCTGGTTAGTTCATATGATCTGCATTATGAAGAATTCCTTTTGCTCATCCTTATTATCACTTTCTATCATTTGTGGGTAGACTTCTCTTTCTAAGTCAATAGGTATTTCATAGCATTATCCTTTCCAAGTAATTTGCATTTTATATACACCAAAGTCGATTACTGCTTACACCTTTTTTAATTAGTTATTTCTAATAACAAGGTCATAGGATATAGTGTCAACTACCATTGCTGATACTAAGATGATAAGTTTTCCAAAGCAAATGGGTAATTTGTATACTTTACTGAGTGGTGTTGCAACATGTCCATCTGCTACTACAATTGTTATAGTTGTAGCTTTTTTGATCTGCTATCTAAGTCAGTTGAGTATTATTTTACTAATAATGTATCCTCCAGCACCTGTGTTGATAATATATGATATTGTAATTTCTTTAATCTGGCATTGTAAGTATGCTGATGAGTTCTGTAGTTTATTGTTCTTTAACTGCTGTGCTGCATTAATCTCTACTACTTCATATCCAGGTTATACATCACCTATCTCTTTTTGGATTTGTTGTTGAAATATTGGAAATTTGACAAGTTGTTTTATTTTGACTGAGATTGTTATATCTTCCATTTTTTTCTATACATCTAGACCATATTTCTTGGATTTCCATAATTTGTGTTCCTTGTTTTCTTTACTCATAGGTACCTTAGACATCAGTATATGTATCTTCTCAAATAATATGGTTGACTTCTTCTTTGAATAGCTTATTTTGTTTATTACTATCAAATTTGCATTCTTGTACTTATTGTATTATCTATAAGGTTTTCATTATATAAGGGGATCCTGCTTTTTTGGAACATCTGGGTTTTCATTTTTCCTGCACAGCTAGAAATACTTCTACCTGACTATACTTGTTTTTACTATCGAAGTCTTCTTCTTCAAAGGTAATAATGTTTATCTAAGTCTATTCTTAAGTTCCTAGTTGGGCAATCCTGTTTGTTTCCATCATATATCTTGAAGCATAGTACCCTTTTTCTCTATATCTTTTGTATACTCTTATATCTGGCTAAGTGCAGTCTCTTAATATATGCCCATCTTGGTTATACCTGAAATATCTTTGGTTCCTAATTGGGTATATATTTGATTTTGTTATAGGGGTTGGATTTGCTATAAATCATTGGACTGGTTACTATATATTAATTTGCCTTTTAAGATCTGATATATATACTGTAATTTTACTTATCTGTTCAATGAGGTCATCTATAGCTGAGTTCTTTCATGAGGCTGCCCTCCAGTTAACTATTGCTAGTGCAATGGTAGGTACAACTGCTAGTACTATATAGGGTTTTTGGAGGTTACTTGATAATATCTGCTATATTATATCTTAACCCAGGTTTTGTGTAGCCCAATATCTTTGTATATAATCTACCTTTTGTATGTGATTTAGTCTAACTAGGCTGGAGCATACTTGAAAGGCAATTTTTTAGTAATGTCTATTTATAAAAGATTGCTCTATAATAAGGTTCTGGTTAGCTACCAGATATCTCATAAGATCTACTACATGTTAGATCTTCATATAGAAGGTAAGAGGACTTTCATTTATTTCTTGATATATCAATGCTAGCTGATCCTTTATACTTTACTGTATGTCGGCTATATGGTAGGTATCTCTTAACTATATGATGGTATTAGTAAAAGTTACAGTAGCATTAGCTTCTACATTTGCCTCTCCTGCTCCTATATTAAATCCTCTGTTTGCTGCTATGTCAATTACTGTAGCATCATATGTGATCTTAGCAGGTCCTTATAAAACTGCTTTTAGAACATTTACTTTTACAATATTGTTGAACTGTCAGATTATGTTATAAATCTGCAAGTCTTCAATGAATTTGATTACTGATTCAGCTGGTATATAACCAGTGAAGGTTAGTGGTCTTTCTGTTATTTCATATATGTTAGTTTCTAGTTTGTTATCTGTTTCATTATTAGATGTTTTATAAAATAATGCTTATAGATTATTACCAAAATTAATAGCTGATTCATCATCTAATAATAACTCATTGTATACTGTAAGGGAGGTGATGGATTCTCTTATCTCACTGTAGTTGCCATCTGAAGAGTTAAGTGTAATAAATTCTTCTTCTTTGGAGCCGAAACTATTCAGTAATCTTCTTTATATAAAAAGTAGGAATGTCCTTTGGTAGTTTATTTTGAACAATGCTATCTTCCACTATGGGTATACCTGTCATTACTTAAAGAAGTAGTTCAGTCCTGCTTGAATGAGGATGTGAGAGTTAGTCTTTTAATAACTCTTCTGCCAGTCAGTACTAAGATATGACAAATATACTAATAATCAGTTATTTATATATATATACCAAGTGAGAATACTCAGAGTGTCAGATGCGATATCTTTCTTTATATATTCTTACTATAGCTACATACTGTACTCTTCAGGCTTTACTATGACTGATATTGAGATATTCCAAGACTCTGTATAAAACTGATTTATTTAGATAGAAATAGAAAGAGTATTTATATAAATTTGCTAAAACTAAATAAATAAAATAATAAAGACTTTGCTACAAGTATAACTCGATAACTGCAAATAATATTTTGTTGATAAAAATGAGATCAGTTGCTAAAAACTACATTCATTGCTAGTGGTGAGATTGCTTACTAAAAATGATACTAACTAAAAGTAGAAGGGGCAAAAGATTATAGTAACTACAAATTGAGTATAGTACTGAATTTGTAAAAATCAGTCAAGTTGGGGATTAGCCGTCATATTATTATTTATTATTCAATTATTTATATTGAGAGTTTTAAGATAGCTATCTATATAATACTTATCAGGAAACTATTTTTAGTTTATAGTCTATGACTAGTATCCATACTTATAAGCTGTTCACAGGCTGTTTATAGGCTGTTCTAGCTAGTTTGTAGTTTGCAATATTGTTCTAGAGATGTTCAAGGTTTGCAATATTATTCTAGCAGAGTTCTAAGGTAGTTTATAGCTATTCACTAATAATAGTTCATAGTTTATAACTAGTATCCATATCCATAGCTATTTTATTTATAACTTTTAGTAAAATAGTTTACAGCTCTTAGTAAAATAGTTCATAGATTAATTAACCATTTTTCTAATACTTCCTTTATTTGAAATAAATACCTTACTTTTTTTTTTTTTTTAAGTAAAGATCAGACTGTAATAAGCTAAGAAAGCTTTCTACAAACAATCTGAAAGATAATAAAAGCCTTACTCAGGGAGTAAGCATTAATTTGAGATAATTGAAAATCTAATAAATATATTTTACTATATATTTTTTACTAGTTATACACCTCTTCTATACTCTTCAAAAGCTGTTACTATATAAATCACTAAG
>RBNK01001001.1:0-18530 GCA_003990785.1 Endogone sp. FLAS-F59071
AAAAAAAAAAAAATAAAAAAAAAAAACGACAACTCAACATTTTGTGTATATAGTCACTACAAGTGTATATATCTTCTTTTCCGATTGACTTTGAATTCCATCCTTTCAGCCTTCAGGTGCAGCGGCTCAAGCCACGCGGGCTGGCTGGCCGACAATAATGATGCCAAAATAAAAATGGCTGAGGGCCCCACGAGTACACGATGAATGTGCGGCGTCTATACTCATGACACAGGCGGCAGTTAACTTCCCAGTCACGCCGATAAGTCACAGCCGGGCTGTGTGTTTGGTTGCTGATTTGGTTGGTGACCAATCATCCGCGCGTACGCCCCACCCAGCCGCACCTTTATCAGGCCGATCCTTCCCCGTCAACGTTCTTGTCTCTGCTCCTTCTCCCACACTTTTTCTCCAATCAATAACTCTCTCAACAACCTTAAACCCCCGTCGCTCAAATGGAAAAGGTCAAGCAAGTGAGTCTTATAATATCTGATATCAAAAGATATCGTGCGCGCCAATTCTGTTCGTGACGCGCACCTGATCTAAGATGGGGGGGTTTCAGAGGGACAACATCAAAAAGCGTTTCTGGATGGTAATAGTTGGGATCTCAAAATAGTCTAACAACGCTACTGTCGCGAGTGGCTTGATTCGACTTTTCCCCATCTCAATACACACTTTCTCACCCCTCTTCCACCTTTCCCCCTCTTTCTTTGATCTCCAGAAACTCGATGCCCTTCGCACCGAGACCGATGCCGCAAACGCTCGCGCCGATGCCGCCGAGGCGAAGGTCAAGCAGCTTGAGGCCGAACATATCACAAAGGACCATGAGGTTCAGTCTCTCACAAACCAGGTCAAGAGTTTGGGGGATCAGCTCGAAAAGGCTGAGTCCAGTCTTACTGAGGTCACGAAAAAGTGAGTAGCGTTTTATGTGTTGCTCTTGGGTCTGGATGAAACGGGGAATAAAAAAAAGTGAATGTTTGATCTATGGTTATATTTAAATTGGCGAGGATATTTATATTTGGTCGCAGATTCTAGTTTTCTTTTTTCTTGTTTTTTTTTTTTTTTTTTTTCTATATTGCATATATATTGTATTTTAAAAACATTTGCTCAATCCAACAAAGTATCGTGATCACACCTAATGACGAAACTTGTCTGATTTTTTTTCAATCGCTTTCCTCTCTTCCTAATATTTCTTCACCTTTTCCAGTTTCAACGAGGCTGATCTCAAGGCCGAGACGTTTGAACGTCGTATCGCCAAGCTCGAGGGCGAAGTGGCTGAGAAAGAGAAGAAAATTGATGAGATCCAGGAGCAGTACAGGGCGCTTAAGGCGGAATACGATGATTTCGCAAAGTCGCTGGAGGATGCGTAAATATGCGGTCAGAGTCTCTCTACGATGGCTTGGCCGTTCCTCTGTACCTTTTTTTTTTTTTTCGTGTGTGATGACGAACTCGCGCAGTCATGATTTGGATAATGCGGGTCTATACTGTAATTAAATATCTCGGGTTTGAATCAATATCCTCTCGAGGTGCTCATTGTGATTTGCTATCTACTGCGGGTGTATGTGATGTGGCTAGTAAATTGATTCGATTGATTTGTGATTTGTGATTTGGAGCAAAATGAAAAATGCAGTCACCGATGACGTAAAGCTATTGTGCTCACGCGTTCGCGCTCGGCAGCGAAGCCTCCCACAAGACCAATTCGCCATCATGGACGACTCGAACTTTGCAAAAGAGCACTCCGCCGCATGGGGCAATTATACTTACTATTCAGACGAAACTTTTGAAAAACCCTTTGATGTCAATGAGCCTCGTTTACCCATCACCGGCGACACTTTCGAGGCCATCTACGCGCAACAACCATTAACTGCAAGTGAGTGGTAGCAAGCTTTAGAGTCCCAACTGCTCTCTCTCTCTCTTTGCTTTGCTTTCTGAATAAAATAAGTTTACAGAGGTACTTTTGAATTTATGCATGCTTCTCTTTACAGATATTCTGGGCCTTGATGAACTTACAAACTCAAATTTGTCTTTCGAGCTACCTGAACTCTCCGAACAAGCATTCAATGTCATTGACCTCGCCATTCCCGACATCGACCACCTCGGTGACGACATGGCCAGATCCCACGTCTCAGATAATTTGCAAAGCTCACCACAGACTGTGCAGACTGCGTCAGTAAACGTGAATGGTATGTCGACTGGCGCTGGCGTCGACGACGACCTGTGGATACATGCAGCGGTTGAGCCCGAGGAGCAAGACGGTAGGCTGTTCTCGTGGGAAGCATTTGGACGCAGGCCCGGGCCCAAGGCCAATATTTCCACCCATGGTTTACCGTCTCCATATCTCAGCGAGGCGGATTTGAAGACTTATGAAGCAGTGTATCAAAGGTACACATCTCCACGAATTCTTTAGTATCGCGCGAGTGTAAATACTTGGCATCATCGCTCAACTTCAACTCCTTGCTCACCTTTAACTCAGGCACTTTTGCTATTCTTTCTCAGAGGCTGAGGGTGTCGTGACACAGGAGGCTTTGGTTGAGGTATTGTCGGGGGGCTGTTTCGCATTTTTGCCTACGCTTATTTCATCCGACCTCTCATTTGCTTTCATTTGTCCAAATATTTCCCTTGTATCCTAAGGATTTGATCAAGGTTCTTATTGGTACACCCTCTAATTTGTTCCGGTACATTGCCAAGGAGCTCCAATTCGAGCCTGCGCTACCCAACATACGGATCATCGGTTGGAGTGCACGAGCTATGAAGCCGTAAGTATTAGTTAGATGATTAAAAAGCATTTTTCAAGAATATCGGCCTGTATTACATTTGCCAAACACTACACTATTATCATAATCTCTCAGAGTGTTGCGGCGTTTTATGGATTGCGGAACACATTACAAACGGCTAGAGAATGTGGTTAACTCTTGTAAAGCGGATCCGAGGTATCTTATATTTCTGTTTATTTCATTTTTGTCTTTTAGTTAATTGGTTGAAATATCCTCTTACACGCTGTTTTCCGTTCATTTAAGCTTGTTCGGTCTTACCGGCTGCGCCTTTGGCCATTCTCTATCATCGTATCTTTCTGCTTTGCAGCGATCCATTCTTACCTTCGTCGCCGCTCTGGGTGGGTCATCCGATATTGCCATCCTCAAATTGTATCACTCGGTCGAAGACGTCTGTATTATTTTGGAGCGGTTAGCGACAATTTGTTACTGCGTGAGTAATTGTGCTAGATATAATATTCCGAAGCTGTGGCTTTACGCTATTGGTTGTATGAATCAATCTTCTCACCATATGGTTCAAACAGTCTGTGTCTACTCCTACGACCCTCCCTGGACTGAACCCCTCCGAGGCCAGTGAACTCTCTCGTCTTGGCTTTTACCTCCCGTTTGGCTCGGGCCTCTTAACACACCTTTATCAAGCCACCCTCCGCCTCGACTATGCCCAATCCCACGACATTGCCCACAAAACCTTACTACTCTCGCTCCTCGCTCACTCTAGTCGCCCTTATCTCTCCATGTTGGATCGATGGATTGGGTTGGCAGCTGGGGAGGGAGAGGCGACCATTCTCGATGCCGGCGGGTCCGGGCAGGTCACCGACCCGTACAATGAGTTTTTTGTAACTAACCTCGACAGCGAAGAAATTAGCTTCGTGCGCAAAGATGGCGACGCCTTTTGGGATGATTATTTCCAGATGAACCGGACAAGCCCTCCACCCGAGTTTCTAGCACCGGAACTGGCGAGAGATGTGTTGGAGGCTGGTAAGTCATTGAGGTTGTTGAGGGAGTGTCGGCCTGACCATCCGCTCAGTGCGACTGAGAGGGGAGAGGGGCATGGAGTGAATGGAATTGAAGCCGTGGTGATAGGGGATGTAAGGTTGCGATGGGTAATGACGTATCGGGAAATCGAAGAGTAAGTTGTCTGTGGATCTTTATAAATAATAGGTGATGCAAAATAAGGCACTTGCTTTGTGGCTTCGCTTGCCCCGTCCTTCCAGATTTTATTTTTTTGATTCCTTCTGCATCCCCAAATCCTTTTATCCGTGCCTTTTTCACCATGTAGCATGCATGAGAGCTTGAGGGCGTATGTAGCAAGAATCGTGAATGTTATAGAGGATTTGCGTAAGGTAGGTTTCAAAAAAAAAAAAAAAAAAAAAAAAAAAAACTGTTCACGTGTGGACGTTGGGCCAACTCTGTCAAACGGCTAAAAAGCGCGCTTCTTTCTTGAATGGACGTACATTCACCCTATACATTCTCAGACGAATCGTATATCTAAATACAGACGTCGATATTTTGGTCGCGATTCGGTGTTTTCGGACACCCAAGAAATGCTACCAAAAGCGGTTACTGTCCACACCGAGACGCTCGAAGAGAAGAATTGCCGACTACTTCGGGATATCATCCCTCCTGTCGTGATGGAAGATGGCGAAGGGGAGCCACCGCCAACCATCGACATTATAGATAGGGTCATTGGATTGGAGGACATTGGAGAAAATGCCAATAAGAGCTTTGATACCACTACTTCCGACGAATCGCTTGCCAGCGATCTTGACATTTTCTCCATTCCATCCCTGTCATCACACTCCTCAGCTACCTCTATCGTCACTCGTTTTTTCTCCCTCAAAGCTTCCCGTACCAACTATGATCCTTCGGATCTCCTTCAAATCGAACATTTACTTTATTCTGAATCTGAACCTCTTAATCACAATACCCTCCAGCCAGATGGCTACATTCCGCCTCTCCAAATTCTTGTTGACCAATCGCTCTCCTATCCACTCCGTGCGCACTGCCGGCTCATCAACGCTTCCGTCCTCTCTCTCTTCTTTCATGATCTTAACCTCCGCGGCCATCTCACTGTCCTCCGACGATACATGCTCATGGAAGACGGGATCTTCGTCAGTGGCCTCACTGAATCGCTCTTTACAGACGAAATCGAAACGGGCGATGAGATGGACGGTGCCGGGAAACGTGCCGGAATAGGGTTGCACATCAGGTTGCATTCGAGGCAGACGTGGCCGCCGCGGGGCGCAGAGCTGGCCATGGCGCTCAAGGCGGTGCTTTTAGAAAGCATTGCGGCAAATAGAGAGGTGCGGAGAGGCAGGAGGGAAATGGTTAAAAGGAGGGGTGAGGTTGAGGGACTGGAAGACCTGATGGCATTTGGGGTGATGAGTGATGAGGATGACGAGGGAAACGGAGCTTGGAGGGATCCGCATGGTAGGTTCAACACGTCTCGAGATTTTGCTTTGCCTGTGTTATGAAATTTGCGCAAAATTATTTCGAGTATAATATTAATTATTCATCATAATTTACTACTAATAGCTGTTGAGGCACTCGACTTTCTCTATCTATCCTACCGCCCTCCTCACCCTGTCAACACAATCATCACCCCCAGCAGCCTAAACAAATACAACCGCCTTTTCACCTTCCTCCTACATATTTTGCGTGTAGAAGCCGTGGTCCGGCGCCTCTACCGCCTGATCCATGAGCGCCTGCCCGTAAATGCGACGGCCGAACAAATTGAAGGCAACCATCTCCTCCGCCGATTCCGTTTCGAAGCGCACCAGTTCGTTAAAGCCATTTATGGTTACATCTTTGACGTCGCAATTGGATCTACGTGGGTCCTATTTACCAAGCGCCTCGACCTGATGGCACGAAGAGTAATGTTTGGCGCTGCACCCAAGCAGAGAGATGATGATGATATGGCAGCGTCGAGCGTCGGGGATGATCAGAGTACGATGATAGGGGACGATGAGGAAGAAGAGGAGGAAGAGGAGCTGGATGATAGTATCATTATGGATTTGGACTCGCTGCGTGCGTATCATGACCACGTTCTAGATCGGATGCTATTTCAATGTTTATTGAAGCAGAAACAGGAGTCGATCATGAAGGTCGTAAATGGTATATTCAGTGTCATCATCTCGCTTGCACGAGTGCTAGAGGAGCATCGGGAAGCGTTCATAAGACAGAGGCTGACTGTATACGAGGAGGATGAACTTCGGCGAAAGTGTCGTGGGCTATATGAAAAGTTCCGGTTGTACACAGGGATGTTGGTGAAGATTCTGATGGCCTTGGAGGAAAAGGGCGGAGGGAGGATGGGTGTAGGCGTGAGGAAGGAAGCGGCGGATGCGTTGGATGAGCGGGAGGCTAAGTACGAGCAGCATCGCGCGTATCATGATCGGATGGATGCTAAATCGGGGGTGGGTGGATTTTTGCAAGAGCTGCTATTGAGATTGGACTATAATGGCTTTTATAGGGGAGTGGTGGCAGGGGAGATTCCTCTAAAGTGATATCTAACCCTAGCTTGCACTATGAACTTTTTTTTCGAGTGTTATTATTTGAGTTCTAGACATAATGTGTAGGGTTTGAAGAATACAGCCTTGAGTACAAAACGACTGTCTCAATGTTCCAAATATCTTTTTTTTTTTTTTTGGCAAAATCGTGAGAGTGCCAAGTTAAGGTTCACGCCCAACTTTCAATATCGTGATAGAGAGGTATGAATGTTGCATACAACGGGAACGTGGTTCTTAGTGTCACTGTTTAGTATGGTCCATTCCACTTAGCGTGATAATTGAATTTAAATTTAGAATAATTGTAACTAAATATCATAAGTATTTGTTAATTTTTAGTTTATGATATATGAGATATTACTACTTTATTTTATTTATTAAGAGAGAATATTATTAAAAATACTAGAAAACTATTATTAATAAAGAAATATCAAATGAAGGAAGATTTGAGAAGATTTAAGAAAACAGTACAAATGAGAGAGATATGTAATAGCCTTTTTCTTTTTTTTTTTTTTTTGTTAATGTATAATACATGGTTGTTTACTCAAAAATTGTTTCTGTAGGTAAAACCATTCCGCTTTCTAACAATGGTAGCTGATGGCTGATAACTTTAAGGATACGAAGTTGTGAAAAGAGCCTGTTCTTCAAAGTTTAGATTTTTTCTATCAATTATATTGTGTGGTTGCGCAACACGGATTTCTGACCCTTAGCTCCGAGAGCTAGGTGTGCAGCGACAATCTCCCGGTTTACACCTTAATCAGCCAGTCAGTCAATCAAAACAGTTTAGTTTATTTCATTCTGATTTTAAATTCTTCCCTATGGTAAACTCTAACATATTTTTAACTTCGTCGCTCCCAACTCAGCATCCTTGTCGGCACATGAAGCATTTAAATCTTGGCCTTGGGTTGTTTGTTCAATACATCTCCAAGTTTAGTTGCTAGCATCATGTTACCCTTGATCTGATGAAAAAGAAACGGAAGAACGAGAATCAATACTCAATACATTCAGAGTCGTTGTGATTGCAATAAAGCTTATTTTACCTTGATTTTGCCTTGCATGAATGCTTTTTGCGCATTCAGTTTGCCCGCAGCCATCTCGACAAAGTCCGCATCGTTGATAGCGATCGTCAGGTCTGGCTTGCCCTTGGTCGGTTTTCCAACGCCGACCTCGCCCTCGCCATTCTTCAGATCAATGTACCACGACTGAGTGGCACCATTCTTGTTGGTGATGTCCATCTGGTACACTGCCTTGACTTTGCTGACCTGGGCCTTCTTCTCTTCCGGCGACCCCGCTGCGATGCCGGCCTTGATCTGCTCGAAGATGGCTGAAGCAAGGAATCCCTCGACGGCGATCCCGGACGCGGCCTGGCCGGCAGGGGCAGGCCCTGAGGCGGTGGAGGGTTCGCCGGCAAGCTCGACCGCGGCATTGGAGATGGCGATTGCGTCACGCTCAACGACGCGGACCTGGAAAATAATCTTGGAGCCCTCGCGCCACATTTGTGTCTCGAGAGTCTCGCCTGGGAAGACGTGTTTGGCGAATCGGGCCTTGATTGTCTTGAAGCTGGCGGGGTCATTCTTGCCGTACGTGTTCAGGACGTGCTTGCCTGCGATGCCGAAGGAGGCGAGGCCGTGAAGAATAGGAACATCGAAGCCGCCCTAAAGATTCAAGAGTATTGTTAACACAATCCATGGTGAATTATGTAGTCAGAAATCGCATTGGCCCACATAAAAATCATCCTCACCATCTTCGACATTGAAGGGTCAATATGCAACGGATTGTAATCGCCGCTCAGGCTTTATGGAAGAGTACAGTCGAATAGACAAAGCCACGGTGAGAAAATGTTTGAACTATAAATTTCAGTAACAAATCAAACATGTTTGAAATAATTTTGTAAAACACACCGATATAGCGCAGCCTGATCCTCCGACGTCTTCTCTCGTACGATGGCGTCCGGGGGTCGGTTAGGTGGGTTATTAGAAGCGGTGGCGGCGCCGCGGTCCTCTCCCGATTTCTTGCCGCCGAACCCGCCGATGCCGCGAATGAAAAGCGTGAACTCGTTCTCAAACAGGACGTCGCCGCCCTCGTCAGTGGTGCTCACACCGATGACGACGGAAGCACCCTTGCCTTTATCGAGGATGTCAATGACACGCGCGCGAGAATTGAATTTGCCACTTGTCGGAATGGGCTTGCGCAGCGAGAGGAACTGCTCGCCATGGAGGAGCATCATCTGTAATAGGAAAGAAGGGAAAATTGTTTAGTCAAAGGCTATAATCAATAATTATAGCCAAAATGTCAACTTACAGGATTGAACGAAGGTAGGAAGTCGCCGAATGGCACAGAGTTCATAGCCGCGAAGGAAGGAATGACGCCGAAGGTGGGCAACACCATGAAATTGTCACTATTCTCGTACACGAGATGAAGATCGGTGCGCTTGGCACCCACACCCAATGCGTAGAGAATGACATCGCGTTCGGTATACGTGAACTCCATGGGATCAAACTGCAGTTTCTTTGCCGCCTCAATGTCGAGTCCGCCCTCCTCCTTCTGCTGCTTTTCGCCTGCCGTGTTGGAGTTGAAGTTGTCAATAAACTGCTGGAATGCTTCCTGAGTTGAGGTTGGATGCGTGGCACGACCGTCGTCGAAATTGACAATGTCACCCCACCGCTGCGCGATCTGCTCGGGAAGCAGTGGGCTGGTGATCGGGAAACCCACACCACCGCTGCGTTGCCAGCGAACTTTGGCGACCCAGCCGCTGCCAACTTCAAAGACACCGCCGGTCTCGGGACAGGCCTCATGGCCTAAGAAGGCGATAAGAGGAGCGACGTACTCGGGTTTGAAAGCCTCTACCATCTCTGGGGGCATGACAGTGGCAGTCCTGTGGGTGTCCGAGTTCATAAAGCGAAAGTTAGTTCAATCGCATTTATACTAAGAAACATTGCAGAAAAAGCTTTTTTAAATAAAAAAAATTGATACAAAAAAATAAATTTACATGCGCGTGCCAGCATTAGGAGCAATCACGTTCACAAGAATATTGTTCTTCTTGCCCTCAAGAGCGAGGGTATTTGTCAGCCCGACAATGCCAAGCTTGGCTATAAAGTCATTAAGCAAAACATCACGGAAATTATTATCGAGAATAGTAGCAGTAAAATAAAAAAAATTGAAGTTCTCACTTCATAGAGCACAGTTTCGGGAAAAGAACACTTATATACCAGCGCTGTAATTAGCTTGTCCAAAGTTGCCGTAAAGCCCGACAGCTGACGCAGTGTTGATGACGCGACCATACTTTTGCTCCAGAAAATGAGGCCATGCAGCCTTGGTGACTATAAATAAAATAAAAAAAATCCCACGACGACAATATCAAAAGCTCAGCGAAGATCAGTCACTCCACATACCATGGACAACGAACTCGGTGCATCCACCTCATCACCCATCCCAACAATCTACCTTTGTAGGTTCCCCTGAGATGAACGCGATGTACAAGGTCCCAGTCTGCGTCCGTCATGCGCGCGAACGATTTATCGCGCAAGATGCCGGCGTTATTGACGATTATATCGACACGACCAAAAGCCTTGATGGCCGTCTCCACGACTTTGTCGCCATCCTCAACGGAGTCGTAGTTCGCGACGGCCTTACCGCCCGCCGCACGGATCTCATCTACGACTTTATCGGCCGCACGACTGTCGGCACCCTGACCAATGGCAGAACCACCGAGATCGTTGACAACTATGAGAATGGCCGACAAGTTGGAAGGTATTAAGGATGAGAGAGCAATATTAAGCCAGGATATTCATGTTCGAAACGTGATTGAAGAATATAAAATAATGGATTATAAAATCATACTAAACTAACAACTATAACCTACCAACAGCGCACCCAAGCTTGGCAAGCAAGAGTGAGTATGCGCGACCGAGGCCACCTCCAGCGCCAGTGACAATGGCCACCTTGCCGTCGAATGTAAGCGGGTCCGCCTTGGGATTTCCTGGGAGGCTCTTCGCCTGCTCCAAGAGGGCGAGAAAGTCCGTGTCTGTGACAGCGCTTGGGTGTTCTGGGTTGGAGAAGTCCGTGATCTCATTCCACTTGGCGCCGACGGCGGCCGGGGAAAAGGTGTCATCAGCCTTAAAGACGGTGCCCCGAGAGCGCTCCCACCGGAGCTTGGCGATGAAGCCGGCGCCGACCTCAAAGAGGCCACCATTCTCCTCCGTGGACTCATGGCAAAGGTAGGCAACTAGCGGGGTGACATACTCAGGCTTGAGGGCTGCAAGGACGTCGGGGGGGAGGATACTCTCGGTCCTGCAGAATGGTAATGACTGTTAGTCAAATAGTTTATAATTTGGTACTCGCTTGGATCGACTGCATTTTTGGTACAAAGTGTGATACTGCACGGAACCGGGATTACATACATGCGAGAAGCGGCCATAGGCGCGATCGTGTTGCAGTGGATATTGTCCTTTGCACCTTCTTTTGCTAACGTACTGCTAAAACTCGCCAAGGCGAGCTTAGCTATTTGTAAAGGATAATTAAGAGATACGGATGTTGTGAGTATATTAAGCACAAGAAAAAAAAGAAAAAAAAAAAAAAAAAAAAAAAAAAAAAAAAAAAGAGGATCGAGGGGAGCATGACCAATGTTATTTCATTCACCAAATGCTGACGGACTTTCATTCAATCGAGTACTCACCGGCACTGTAATTAGCCTGGCCGAAATTGCCGTAGATACCAGCGGCAGAGGCAGTCATGATAATTCTATACAGATCGATTTAAAAAAAAGGTGAATATCGTATTAAAATATTTTCAATCATATTCGTTGGGTCTAAGTTTTAATCCTTTGCAAGAATTATAGATTCATTAATCCGCATCGTCTTAGATTTCGAGATGGAACTCACCTCCCATATTTCTGCTTCTTAAATATATCCCAAGCAGCCTTGGTGACCTTGTAGCTGCCCTTGACATGCACAGCCTGGATCAAGTCCCAGTCAGCGTCAGTCATGCGAGCGAAGGACTTGTCCCTCAAGATGCCAGCATTGTTGATGACGATGTCGACGCGACCGTAGGCCTTCATAGCGGTCTCGACAATCTTGTCACCATCCTCGACAGAGTTGTAATTGGCCACGGCTTTGCCGCCTGCCTTGCGGATCTCATCAACGACGACGTCAGCGGCAGAGGTAGAGGTCCCATCGCCGGACCTGCTCACGCCCAAGTCGTTCACGACCACGGAGGCGCCCTGGGCACCAAAGAAAAGGGCGTATGCTTTGCCGATGCCTAGAGTCAAATTCTCCGATATGAGTATATTTTAAAGTTGAGAGCGTGTGTGCACGTCAAGCAAAGTTTAAATCAGGAGAACAGATAAAATACCGCCGCCAGCACCGGTGACAATAACGACTCTGTTATCAAAGCGCAATTGGTTAGACATGAGAATTCACTCAGACGAGGTTGTTTTGGAGAGAGAAAAGGACTGGCGTCAGGAGGAGCGGAACAGAAAGAATATATACTTGTATATAAATATGTATATGTAGTTTCATGTGATTCTGATGATTTCTGCAAAAAAAAAAAAAAAAAAAAAATCCGAAAAATCAGTCCTCCATAAAAGGGAACCCTGCGCCAGTCCCACAAGCCTTCCGTTCCTTCCCTTCTCCTTCGTGCTAAAGCACTCTCTTCCTCTCTCCACGCGCGCAAACCGAGAAGAAAACCTGAAGCCATGTCTGTGTCTACCCACTTCTTTGACTCTATATTTTTCGCTTCCTCCCTTCATCCGAAGCCTAAGGACGTCACCTTCACCTATGGCACTGCTGGTTTCCGCATGAAGTGAGTGTTCCTGTGTCAAATGCCTGAAGAGCCGACAGCTCACAGTACTGCGCCACGCCGCTTAGCTTCAATTGCAAACGCTGCAAGGCCATTCTATGGCCCAATCATTTCGAGTTCCTGACGCGTCGTCCCGTCTTCAGGGCCTCCTTTCTGGATTCCGTCATGTTCCGTGTGGGCATCTTGGCTGCGCTCCGCTCCAAGAAACTCGACAGCAGCTATATTGGTGTTATGATCACCGCCTCTCACAACCCCGAGGAGGTTTGTACAACCATCCGAATTTTGTCGGCCTCCCCTGTGCGAACAAAGTAACGGGTTTGACGTTCCCCAGAACGTGTTTTGACCCAACCAAACGACGTGTCCACGTGTCGTCAAACCTTATTTCATAGGACAATGGTGTCAAGCTCGTCGACCCGCGTGGCGAGATGCTCGAACAATCCTGGGAGGCCTACGCGACAAGCCTGGCCAATGCCCCTGACGACAGCGCTCTTATCGAGGCCTTAGAGAAGATCGTTGCTCAGAACAAGATCGATATTACCAAACCCGCCAAAGTTGTTTATGCTCGTGATACCAGGTAATTTTAAACTATTATTTAAATTATTATTTTTTGTCTCGTTGGAAATGGCAAGTATAAGTTGGATTAGAGACAGCAGGGATAAAGCTTGTCAAGCTTCATGTCAACAATCGCTCAAATATCTTCCTTGTTCTACCGCATAGGCCAAGTGGTCCCAAACTCGTCGCCTCACTCGAAGACGCCCTCAGGGCTACTGGCACCGTTTTGACGGACTTTAGTCTCAAGACCACTCCTCAGCTTCACTACTGCGTCCGTTGCCTCAACACCAAGGGCACGAATGACGCCTACGGCGACGCTACTGAGGAGGGGTACTTTGACAAGCTTGCCATAGCATACCGTCAGCTTGTGGTTCGTAAGCACTCTTTTGCTTGGGATCATGAACGATGAACGCTTGCTTGCAAAAAACAAAGAAAGAAAGAAAGAAAACTTAGATTCTCCACTTATGCTTGCAAACTGTAGGAAGGGAAGCAGCGTCTGTCCCCTCTCTATGCTGACTGTGCCAACGGTATCGGCGCCCCCAAGCTGCGTGACCTCCTCGACGTCGTTGGCCACGAAGTCATTTCTGTGAACCTTGTCAATGATAAGATCGAGCTCGATGGTGTACTCAACCTCAACGTGAGTGCTTGATTTTCCAGTCCAAAAACTGTTGAAGTTCACGTACATTTAAAGAGTAAAGATTGATGATCCAACCGACTTACTTTTTATTTTCCACTTTCTTGTATCCTTTCACAGTGTGGCGCCGATTATGTCAAGACTCAACAGCGCGCCCCACCCGGCTCTCCCCTCCAGCCCGGCGACCGTGGTGCCTCCCTTGACGGCGACGCCGATCGTCTGGTCTACTACTATATTGATACTGGTAAGTGCATTACAACGGTAACACGGTAACTGTCACGTCTCAGCTTGAAAATTACTATTTAATTGACACAGTATTTCTTTCTGTATAAAGACGGTACCTTCCGCCTCCTTGATGGTGACAAGATTGCTGGCCTCGCCGCCATGTTCATTATGGATCTCGTCCAGGCCGCCGGCCTTGAGAACATTAACGTCGGCGTCGTGCAAACTGCCTATGCCAACGGCAACTCGACCGCTTACCTCACTAAGGTTCTTGTAAGTAAGAGAATGGATTGTCGAATGATTCACTTGTTCATGGTGATAATTTTAAATGTATCCTCTGGACCCCCAGAAAGTCCCCGTCTCCTGCGTTTCCACCGGCGTCAAGCATCTGCACCACGAGGCCGAGAAGTACGATATCGGCGTCTACTTTGAGGCAAATGGTCACGGCACTGTCCTGTTCAGCCCCGAGGCGCTGCAGAACATCCGCTCAGCTGAAGGGTAACATCGTATTCTCTCACGTTGTGCCTTTTGGACGTTAAATCACGTTGCTTATCGTTGTATATATATATATATATATTTGGCTGCAGCCGTACTCCCGCCCAGTCGACCGCCATCGTACAGCTCCGTGCGCTCACCGAGCTTATCAATCAGACCGTCGGCGACGCGCTCTCGGATTTGCTACTCGTCGAGACCATCCTGACCCATCGCCAGTGGAGCCTCAAGGAGTGGGACCAGGCATACACAGACCTACCTAACAGACTGGTCAAAGTCGTGGTATGTTTGCGGCGTGTTCTTTTATGTGGAAGACAGAGAATACCTGGTTTTTTTTTTTTTGTTGGCGAAGATCATGTGTTATAGCCATCTTTTTGAATTACCTAAATTTTTTATTTTGAAATTCTCTCAGGTTGCCAACCGCCACATTTTCAAGACTACCAATGCAGAGCGCCAGCTCGTCGAGCCTGTGGGCTTGCAGGCCGAGATCGACGCCCTGGTCGCCAAATACACTAACGGCCGCTCCTTCGTTCGGTAAGTTGAAGTGGTTACTGTTCCACCTTTGATGTCTTGTGACTCAAACTATGATTCGCACCCTAATAATCTATCTTAATAATTTTGTCTTTTTGCATACACCCAGGGCCTCCGGTACCGAGGATGCTGTCCGCGTCTACGCCGAGGCTGCCACCCGTGCCGAGACGGACGAGCTGGCCTTCAGGGTTGCCGAGCTAGTCTTTGACAAAGCTGGTGGCATTGGTGCGCGCCCTAGGCAGGCCTAAGTTGTGAATACGAGTGTTGAGCAAAAGTAAAGAGCTCTAGCAGAAAAACCCCCAAAAAACTACCAGTTATATCCCCTTCAAAAATATATATATATATATTTTTTTGTTACTTATGGAATTGAATTCGTATAGATAAAATACGAAAATGCTCTTCGTTATGTGCAGTGATTCACGGGTAAGATCAAAATCTCAATTAAGGAATAGCGGCTTAGCTTATGTCACGTGACCTTGCTGGGCTTCGTGTGATGTTGAATGTTGAATGCCTGTTTCGACCCTACGTTACGAATCCAGAAACGACTCACACACAACAAATGACCCAAAGGCCCAAAGGACTCAAAGGGGTGGTGTGTCGGGGAACAAACAAAATTATGTCTCGTTGGAAAGCAAATAAAACAGGTGCACGGAATCCCTTCGGCCCACGATATGAACTAATTACAAAAAGTACTATTACAAATATGATATATAATTAACTATATAGCACCAAAGCCTCATGAATGGTCATCTTATCCAGAGCTTGGTCGCTTGGTAAACCTCTCCGATCCATCAAAATTTCATTCAATTCTGATCAAGAGCCTATTCTGCCAAAGTTTGAAAGCTCAGCATCCACCAGTTGTCACTTCACCTGTTGCCACTTCAACATTTGCCCCTGCGACCTCAACCGCACCTGTACCTTTTCACTGCGGAATGGTCTTGGGTACCGCTGGGAAGGAATATTTTTGCAGGATCTCGCTCGCGCGCTTCTTTTCTTGCTTGTTAATAGACTCCCTCTCACGCAGGTAAAAGATATCACGGTGAAGGATGTACTTGCGTGACTGCACTGGCGGCGACGAGAGTGTTCTCGTCGGGGATACAGTAGGAGACAAGGGTGGTGACTTTGACTTTGACTTTTTTTCTTCCTTATCGTCTTTATCATCCTTCTTGTCATCCTTCTTGTCATCCTTCTTTTCCTCCTCCTTCTTCGCGCCGGTGAGGGTGCTCCAGATGCCGGAGCCGATCCCCGTGACGAGGTCAGTGACACTGTTACTCTCGGGTTTCACTTCGGGCGAGTAGCTCTTCTTCTTGTCGTCCTTTCTTGGCGCGTCGAGGGAGAGGCTGGGTGGCGGGGTGCCGCCGATCACGGAGCAAAAACCTTGGTCGTCGAGGTGGGGGCGGCAGATATAAAACCAGTCCGGGCTGAGGCCATCGGTGGTGAGGACAGCGTTAGAGAGCCTGTTGCAAATGAAGCAGGGGCGGTCCTGCTGGGAGGTGCGGAGGGAGTAGGAGTTCTGGAGGCGCGGGGTAGCCATGCGAGGAGGGAAGGAGGGCCAGGTGAAATGAAATTCCCAAAACCATATATAAATGGCCTGATGTCATGTGTGACTCGCCAGCCACTATCCGCGAATTCCGAAGAGTCGACTAAATGGAACAACCAAAAGAAAATAAGAGTTGAATGGACCAAGCACATCGAATGGAAGGAGACTGGCCTTGTCGAATGGCCGGTGATTCCTTGTCTCCGTTCACATTCCACATTCCGTTTCCGTCCCTCGCGCCATTTCCGTCACTGACGCCCACACTTTAATATCGTCCCGAGAAATGAACATTCTTCTCAGTAAACCGTGCTCCCCTCATTCCTCGAGGTTCTTGGCTGTACTTACTCCCCTCCGTACTCCGTAATTCTCCTTTTTTGTTTTCTGGCCAATATTCCACGCGGTCAATTCGGCTACGCGATGCGCTGCCTAGCGCTGGACGCGGTCCAGCTCGTGGTGGATCGGTTCCCGACTCCATACCTGCTGACGGACGAATTCAGGCGGTTGGAGTTTTGGACAAGGGTGGTCATATTCTAGATCACGGGAAATATGGTGATGAGCAAGTGTGGACTTTAGGTGAAGGTGAGCAAATGGAAAGATGTACTCTGGAAAGTAAATGAACCCTTGTCTCTTTCGCAGTTTCGCTGATTGTTTGACCCAAATAACTTTTTTTTTTTTTCTACGATATGATCTTATTGATTTTATAGGTCCCTATACCCTCTTTGGTATTTCATTTAATGGCGTTGACGTGAAGGGCAAGCCAAAATGGAATGGCCTCGCTAATGTAGACATTGTAAATGTACATTTCTTTCCAATACGCACCCCGCCCTTGGTGCCATCCTCTTTCTCGCACTCTGGCACGGCGCCAATACGGGCTTTTTTTCTTCACTTCACCCTCGACTTTCTCACCATTGAGGCCGAGCGCTGTGCAGGAGGTTACCTCGCGTGGACGTATGACGACCGTGCTGGTAGTGGTGCCGCCATTAAAAATATTGCAATGACAGTGGTCGACTTCCTGGCATATATATTACTGCCTGGAGCGGTATTCTACGCGGCTTCTACGCGGCTTCTACGCGGCTTCTGTGTTTAACCTGCTAGTGTGAGGAAAGTATTGGCGTGCGTATGCGGCCGTCGGGTTCGTGGGGCATGTGGTGCTGGCAGTGGTCTTGGGAGCAATGACTGGTGGGATGAGAAAGAAAAGGTGAAAAAGAGAACCAAAGATAGGATGAAAGTAAGAAAGAGCATGTGCTTTAGTGAGATGGAGGAAATATAAGATAGAAGCTTTTTTTAAGATTTTTCTCTTTTTGACAAGTCTGTTATTATCCTTTGATATTTTATATGACTAATGAATCAAACTAAATAAGCCGCCAATTCGATTCATATCCATTCGATTCGATTCAGAGTACCAGATGAGGGAGAAGGATTATGATTACTATTTGGTAACGCGCCGGAATTACCACCAAATAAATGTCCGCACCTCTGAGAGGAGAGGAAGGCGATCTACCAGGGCGAGCTTAAATATTGTCGATCTGAAACTTCTCCAAGGGTCCACTCCTAGATTTGAATTATTATATTTATAACTTGTTTAGCTAAACGCGTATTTGGATCTTAAAAAAAATCTGTCCGCCTTGTATATTTGATACAAAAATTATATAATTTTTTTGCACGTTGTGATGGGAAGATTTGGTGATTGTAACAGAAAAAAAAAAAGAAAAAAAGAGAGAGAGATCATCGAATTAACATGATTTTATGGCGTTGAAGATTTGTTCCACCCTCCCCTCTTCCGCTTCCTTCTCTTCCTCTTCCTCCTCCTCTTCCGCTTCCTCCTCTTCCGCTTCCTCCTCCTCTACCTCTTCTTCATCTTCCTCCTCCTCTTCCTCCTCCTCTTCCTCCCCCTCTTCCTCCTCCTCCTCTTCAACGAGCGCCTCAATAGGTTGCACCCTATGTTCTGGATACCTGCAACAGCAACGTTTAGTACGGTGGACAACGGGCAGCTGCGCTAAGTCGGGCCACTTTTCGTCACTGGAGTCGTAGGCGAAAGCGAACTGCACAAATAAATAGGATAGACATGCCGATGGCTGTTAGTAGTCATAGAGGGGAAAAAGGAAAAGAAGAAAATGCTTTGAATCAACAGATGGGCGTATGGCACCTTGATAGCCAGCGAGCTCGCCTTGGAGGGCAAGGCGTACGTGATGATGGTGACGATTGCAGCTGAGAGAGCAAGCGCCACGGCGGGGAGGACGACCTCGTTCACGAGGCTTCTTTGAGGAGTCTCCATTGTCTCTTCTCTGATTACTTTGTTGAGGACAAGGATTTGCCACAACATTTGAGGTGCATTGTTTCAGATTTCTGATTGGGTTCCAACCAGGTAGCCCATTTCGTTAAGGTACATGCGTTCGCAGTCAACCCCTTTTCTGAAATACTGAAATAACTAACCCGGTCAGATATATCAGTACAAGATCGTATACATCAACAACTACATACAAAAATTCCCCCCCCCC
>RBNK01001002.1:0-18514 GCA_003990785.1 Endogone sp. FLAS-F59071
ACCCTGGAACCCAGCCACACCTCCTGGGAAAAGCAAATCGAGCATCGTGTGACAAAGGAAATTCAAGAATTACACAATGTCCGAAACAAGGCGAGAGAATTTATTGCCATTGCACAGGATCGACAAAAGAAGAATTACGACAAGGAACACAAGGAAACCGAAAAATTGAAGATTGCTGACCAAGTCTTACTATACCGGAACATAGTAGAGTCTTCATGGTCAGCAAAATTAGACCCAAAATGGGAAGGACCATACTACATCGCGAGTATAAAAGGAACTACGTATCAGTTACGAAAAACGACAGGAACGATCCTACCCTATACTGTCCACCGAAACCACCTCAAGAAATATCATGCCCCGCTGGAACAACTTCCATGAAGTCCGAGTTAGCCTGGTCGAGGCCTACCGACATATAGAACCTCTAGAAGACCTTGAGGAGATAGAAGGATCGACCTTACAGAAGACCCGATCGATTGTACGCAACATTCAAAGGAGACAACACTTGGCACGAATCAATGAGTGGAAGGAATACTACCGAATCGCACAACTCTGGAATGAAGAAATTGAACATATCTGGAACCAGAAAGATAGAGAAATCTGTCAACGAGCCCTCAAAGCAGCACTCCCTGCCTATAATGCAAAAATGGCCGAACGGATTTATCAACTATTTAAGCACAAGCCTAGTGCTTTGAATCACTTTCGATGCAGTATACACCAACTACATCAACTGACACAAAATGAAATGACAGAGCTAGAGGAAGAAGTAAAACAGTTACAAAGGGATTTCTCCGAGTTAGAACTGTACCTTGAAGTCTAACTCGCAGAAAGGAAGGAGATGTGACGGAACATTTTGTGACGACATACAATTTGATCATGTGAGATCAAGTCATGTAACCTTCAACGTTGTTGAGACCTTCAACGTTGTTGAGATCCGCAATCACGTTATAACCTAAAATAGTATTTCGATCTGATATATTATTTCATTACCCAATTACATTATAACCTGATATATCATTTATTATATCTTAGCCAATCAATTTGTACCTTATATTTAGCCGAGCCAATCAGAAATTCAAGTAGTAACCTGGGTAGCTGCCCGTATAGCACCTTGTAATTTCTTATAAATACCCCGCTCGCAATTATCAATAAAATTCAGACTGCAACAAGCTAAGGAAGCTTACAAACAGACAACCCAAGGGATACTGAAGCCTTACTCAAGGAGTAAGCAATTGGATAGTTTCGAGATTCTAACAGATACACTTTATTCGATCGATCACACTTAATTCTTGCTAGTTAATACCTACATCGACACCCTTCTTAAGATGCTACCGCATAAACCGCTAAGACCCCTGAAACGTATTTTCTGCACTTACTCAATATCAGAGTATTTCGCTGTTAATATATTTTAGTCCGTCACAATATGTATTTATTAATGCTAATATATGATTGGTCAATACAGACAAGGATCGTCTAAGCCATGATTGAGTAACATAGCATTGATCATCGATGAGAGAGAGAGATATAATAAGCTAATAATTTCGACAGTTTATACTATTTATTATTAGAAAAACTTTTAAATAGTTTATAAACAGTATTACTATATAAGTTATAAACAAAACAGCTATAAATATAGATACTAGATACTCTTTATAAAATATTCTATAATATAGCTAGCTAGAATCTAATACTATTTTAAATTAGTAGTAGTATTTTAAATAATTACTTTAAAGTATATTTTGCTATAGTTTAAGTCTATCTTCTTTTTATTACTCTATATGGTTCATTCTATTTAATATAATATATAATTATACTACTCTAAAGTTTACTTTTTTTAATTTTTTATTTATTTATAAATATTTTTTTAAATTTTACATACATTATACTATGTATCTTGACTATTATAGATATTTTTTCAGTTTTTGAAATATTTTATTTTATAGGTAAAAAAATTGTTTTATACAGAGAGATAGGTGTAGTATAATTATGTATCATGCTAAATGGAATAGACCATATTTATCTTTTCTTCTTTTTTTGTAGAGATTAATAATGAAGAAATTAGATACTATTTTAAATATACTATAAATAATCTTCTAGTACTAGACTTGGTAGAAATCTATAAATATTATTTAAGTTACAACGTCGAAATTGAAATTTTGCCAATTAGAGCAAAATTCTGATTTCGAAGTTGTGTCGCGTTTGGGCGTTTGGTATACACAAATATCAGCATTTCAGAAATTGGAATTTTAGGGTCAAAATTCCAATTTTCAAAATTCTACTCCGAGTAGGATTTGGACCTCAATTACCTCAATTTCTCAAATTCCCATTTTCGAAATTCTCAATTGGCGTAATCACAATTTTGCCACTTTTTGCGTGAAACATACAAATAAAAGAATTTTAATAACTATTTACATGTGACTTTTAAATTGATTGAAACTCTCTCTCTTGATCTAAGCACTGAGACAAGTACCCGGGATTACGATTCCGCTTGTTTAACTCGATCAAGTAACCCGAAAGCATATGATGAGGGGTCAATATCTAAATTGGCGTTACCAAGTAATCTGATCTCCATCAAGCTGCCTTCATGTCGGGGTGACACAATCTGCTCAACTCTTGGATCCAGAAAAAATTAACTACAAACCAAAAGGCCAAACGGCTGTGATGGTAGAATAAATCCCCCAAAAATAATCATGGAGGGAATATTGTGCAAGGAAATTTGGAGAAGAGGCAAATCTCATCATTTACACGCCCCCATGCAATGATGCTATCCCGCGTGTTACAAAGGAAAAAAAAAAAAAAAACAATCAAGTGCGTCTTAGATCTTTCCTTCGACGAAATGCTTACCGATTGACACGATTTCAAAATATTAGTGCGTAATAAGGCTGTACAAAGTTCTATATCACGTTTGTTTAATTACAAGCAGTACTCCTGTTCTACCGCTTCTCTCGTCGGAGATTGGATGAGCGATCAAGGCTTTCTGCAGAACATAGGCAGCACACAGGAGGTGTAAGTACAAGTTGGTGACAATGAAACAAATGCTTCGCGCTCAGAGAATGCTCCAGGGCCAATGGCAGTTTTCGACATGCAAGCATGGGTTAATATGCTCAGGGCCTCTTTTTTTCCCATCTTGTCTCAAGTCTCGTATGACAAAGGGATGTATATATCATTAGTTCATTAGTGTGGCTCTGATCAACAGAGAAATGACGTCATCAGAGAAATCTTTTTCTTTTTCCTTTTCCCTCGAAACACCCAAAACTCTCCTTCTCCCACCATCAATTTACATGGAAGGTAGCCATCGAGGCCACTCACGCGGTCGACACCACCCATACGGTCAGTACGAAGAGCGTCGCGGCGGAGGTCACCACAAATCGTACCCGCGCCAGCTGTTGAATGACGATATTCCCTACGACGGTCCGCCGCCGCATAGTTCCTGGCGTGGCGGCCGCGCACGCGGCCGGAGCGGCGCCCGCGGACGAGGACGAGGTCGAGGGAGGGGCGGGGCTGGCGAGTGGGGAGGTGGTCCGCCCTCAGCGGGTGAGGGCGAGTACTATGATGGGCCGCTTCATTATGGCGGTGGGGGTGATGGCGGGTTTTACGAGGAAGATGCTTATCGGGAGCCTGATTACCGTGGTAAGAGTTGCACACGAGAATATATTATTAACCCCTTTGTTCGGTCATATTGTTGTGCTTTTTTTTTTTTTTTTTTTTTTTTTTTTTTTTTTTTTTTTTTTTTTTTTTTTTTTTGCGAGTTCTACGTGAGTCGAGAGCCATCCCACGAGAAGCATCACGCCCTGAGCGGAAAGAACGGCCAACGAGAACCGAGTCATTCAACCACGTCGAGACAGTGTGAAAGAGCAACTTGAGTCGATTTCAAGAGTGTTTACAGACTTAGAGACGAGAGGAAGAAAGTGGAACCAATTCAACCATCGCGAGAACCAGCAAAACCACATCCTTTACGCGTCTCTTATCTACATGCAGGGAAAATTTTTCGTCAAGATTCCTGTCACCTTAACGCCCCGGTATTCTCTAAGAGACATCACCAACCTTTTAAGAACTCGTCTTCTCATCCGGATGAAACATCACGATCAAGGCTTCAAGGCCTTATTCCAACATTTTTTAACATCACCAACGTGAACGGTTCTTTTGAGTCTGGAAGGTTCAGAGAAAAAGCGCAACACTATAATTTGATGCCAACAACCAGAACAATATCTAAGACAGCTGCGTTATAAGCATGGCAACTTGAAGCAAGCATATGGATAAAAAGCGATTTGACCTGCGTACTGTTGGCTATGCCTTGAGTTTGAGGAGAACCATCGGTCATGGCATAGGTTGTCATGCTGGATTCGTGAACGCCAATTTCTTCTCGAGAGCCTGACACTGGAAATTTCGTCAACGTCAACGTTCATATATTTGGTCTAAGATCAGTGTACCATTAAAAAGATTCCATAGAAATCGCTCATATACAGCTAACCAACGTGAAAACGGTACTTTCTTCTTCTTCCGGTTCATCTTTGAATCATAAACCCATCGTCATTTCACTACATCAGGACCTGAGCATCCAGATGACTTTAAGTCTGATCCGCGCGACTCTCAACGTCTCCCGCCACATATCGAATCCAGAGTCGCCCGCGAGCGGCCATGTCGCACACTATTCATCAGGAACGTTCAGGTATATCGTGTTTCGCTAGAGATCTCGTGAAGCATGGAGATGATTGCAATGCTGCGTGAGAGAATTTAGTAGTTGGATCGGAACATCATTGTGGATATGGATACCCCGTATGTTCCGGTTAATTTGTGATGGTTTATAACGCCAATATGCCCTGGTGCTTGAACCCTATTTCACTGCAGTACCAGCTAACCGAAGAGGATATGCGGAAGGAATTTGGCAAATACGGCGAGATCAAAAGTCTATTCGATTTGGTGGAGAAGCGGGGCATGGTGTTTTTGACTTATGTAAGTGTCCGTAAAGATGGTGACGATATGTTCAAGGAATTATGAATGGTCAGGATAAATGTTTTTAAACGGGAGATGTAATCTAGGCCATTATTAAGAGGTGTTGGCCGATTTGGATTGTCTACTGGCCATTTTAGTACTTCTGCGTGGTCGTGTGCGCCGCTGTAATGAACGCGTATCTATTATTGTTCTTTTCCATAATTCCTCTCGTTTGGTTTACCCCTCATGGCTCACTTTTCCCGAATAGTATGATATCAGAGCAGCCGAGAAAGCAAAGCAAGAGATGCAAGGATCAGATTTGGCAGGTCGTAAGGTACATAGGCATGCGTCTGTGTGTGTTACACTGGTGGTGTTTTCGTTTGAATATGTCATCTGAAATTTTAAAGTAGAGCAATCAATATGAACATACCTACTACATGACAGTGCGTTGAAGCATTTCTCACTTTTCCGGCTTATTAATAACTGCAGATTGACGTTCATTTCTCGCTGCCGAAGGAGGAGGAGGAAAACCAAAAATGCGACAGGGACAAGAATCAGGTATGTACCGAGCTCGGAACTTGAGAGTATCATTTTAATCTTTCGCGAGGAATTTTCGTTATGCATTAAACAACGAAATCAAGCTATTTCGCATTCTGATTTTGTATTCCTTTATTCTCTTATTAGGGTACCTTGTTCATAACCCTCAAAGGTGGTAAAGAACCACTGGATAACGAGGAGTTGACGAAATATTTTTTGCGGTTCGGCGACGTGAAGATCATCCGGGAGTATAAAGGTCACGCAAAGTACGCTCCTCTCTTTCATGCCGGCTATATCCTTCTTTCCTTTCCTTTCCTTTTTTTTTTTTTTTTGTGTGTGTGTGTGTGTGTGTGAGAGTGTGAGTGTGTGGAGGCACTCTTCGAACCTGCCTACTTGTTATTCACTTCGCTTCATGTATGATTTAGCGCCCTCAATCCTCATCCTAACGCAGCCAGCCAGCGGTTCGTTGAGTTCTTCGATTCACGGGCATGTGTCAACGCGTATGATCAGACGATGGGAATGGAGTGGCACGACGGGACATTCGATGTCAAGTTTGCGTGGGACCAGTCGCTAAAGTACGTAGTGAAAAAGACTGCTGAATTTATGATATGTTTAGTAATTAAATTTGCACAATATAACTAATCAACCTTTTACACGTTTTTCGGCACCCACATCCACTTCTCCGCAGAGATCGTGCTGAGGCCTTCAATGCCAAGCGTGAGCGGCCGCCCTTCGAGCCCCACCACCACCGGCCTCCGAGGCACCATGACCGGTACGATGAACCATATGATCGCGAACCGCCGTGGGAGCGCGATCGCGATGACTTCCGCGGGAGGCCACTCTATGACGACTACCACGGCGGATACGCCGGTGACGAATATTATTCGCCGAGAGGTGAGCTGGTGTTGGAGCTTGTAATTTGTGAAATGTGTTTATATATATAGCCAATGGGTGATTGTAATGGTCACTCATATATGTAAGGTTTTTGGTAGGTCGGGATCAAGGGTATGAGCCGGATTATCGGTTTGATGGCGGATACGATCACGGTGGGGTATTTTCTATTACGTATTTTACTTTGAAAAGGTCACCATTTGATTTTGCGTTCGCTTCCTGCTCTCTTTATCTCTACTCGTTATTAATACCTTTTCCGATCGGTTCTCGTCGATATTAGGCCCTCCGAACCTCCAGCCTTATAACTCACCGCCCGGCCCGCACGTACCCTACCCACCACCACTACCGTCGCTTCAGCCCGCGCCGTTCAGCTCTCAGATACCACCACAGCCACAGCCTCAGACATACTTGCCGGTGACGGCAGCGGCCATTCCACCGGCACTGGCGCCTTTGAGCGTGATGGTTCGTGTGTTCGCGACTTTGGCGGAGGAGTTGGATTTACTGGATATGTAAAGGATTTTTGCTAATTCAAGACTTCCTTTATTTTATTTTATTTGTTGCGCTGCATCATAAGCAGACCGAGCAGCAGCGGTTAGAACAGGCGCAGAAGGCTCAACACGTAAGCATTGAAGTTTTTTTATTTATTTTAAACGGTACTTTTGGAGAGTTTGCTACATTCGTTATGCATACAATAGTCATGTTTTTATTTACTCATATCCAACATTAATCGATATATTTTAAATCAATTCTATTACCTCTATTACCTTCTAGCTCCTTAACCTCATCACCCAAACGCAACAGCAGGCTGGGCTCGCACAGCGGCCTCCCCAACAGCCAGGCCAGGTGTCGACCACACCCCCCATGGCCCCGCTAGGGCTTTCAGTTCCGGCGTCCGCGCCTTCCGGAATCGCGCCGGCCACGACGGCACTGCAGTTGTTAGCATTACTGGTGAGTTTGTGATTTGTGAAATTAGGAGACGAGCCTGGTTCTACACTAACCACTTGATTTGTACTTTTGTATCCCGTATATTTGGTATATTTTCAGGGCCAAGTTCAGCAACAACAGCTACAGCAACAGCAACAGCAACAGCAACAGCAGCAGCAGCAACAACACCAACAACACCAACAACAGCATCAGCAACAGCAAGCACCGCCACAACCGCCACCGCAATCGCAAACTCAACAACTGCAACCAACATCAACTCCCGCGCAGCTCACCCAATTTACCCATCTCTTGCAGCAACAGCGTGCGACCGGGGGCGCCGCCGCGGCACCACCCCCGGCATCATCGCAAGGGTATGCACCCAGCGGAGTCGGGTATGGAGCGAAGTAGCCGCGGTAGTGTGTCGAAGTAGTGTACCGTAGTGTAGGTAAAGAATTCGAGGCGTAGAGGGAGGATGGTCGGTTCATGGAGATTTCTTGATGCTATATATATATTTCTTGTTTTTTCCTTTTTTTCCTTTTTTTCCTTTTTCTTTTTTTCCTGTACAAATGGGGTTTTTATGGTAATGGCAGTCTTCTGTGCGCAGCTTCTTTGGATATATTTCATTACTATTTGTGGCTCAGAGGACTAATACCATTTTCAAATGGTCAGTTACGACATTAGGTTTGTGAACATATTAATTCGCAAAATATGCCTGGCACCTAAGCTGCAACTTGGTATGAATTTCGAAGGGTGGTTCGAACTCTTAAATATGTAGTTTATTATAAATAAATAAATAAATAAAAAGGTTTGCGACCGCGTTAGATCTTGTTGCCCCTCTATGCGCCAAGCCCGAATGTAGATCACGGAAGTTGAGGGTTTTGGTGAGAACGGTGCACCAAAAGAAAAGGAGAATGCGATTTCTTTTAAGTTTTGATTTGATTCCGATTCACGAATTTTACCGAGCGATGCGTACCGCGTCACTTCAAAAATACGTACTGATGCAATTATCCCCAGCAAGGACTTCGCGCCGAATGAGACCAGGTTTCCGATCTGGTCACCGAACAGAGAGAAAGAATGAGAAAAGACAACGCCACACGAGTACGGCATCAAGAATGGTCAGATATCCAGTCAAATATATCTATTGGTCACGACCATGTCTCATCCTTCTCCCAAGATCGTGCCCTCTCTCTGACAACAAAGCGTTCGCGCCTACCTCTGTGATCCCCTTTCCTACGGTCGCCACATCTCCTAGCCTCCGGTCAAGAAACTTGAACGTCTCGATATACTCGGGCGATTGATCCTGAGTCATGTAGAGCTCTGCAATGGGATTATGTGAGCCGGATCGATCGGGTAGCTGGTGAACAAACAATCACAAGAGCGTGGTGCGAAATACGTCACTGTACCTGTCGAGGTGTAGACGGCAGCAAGGCTAGCACGCTTGGTGTACCAGTTCATCTTTGTTATTGGGAAGATTTTTGGTTGAGTTGAGGGGAAAAGAGCGAGTAAGTCGTAACAGAAGCAGGGGAGCGCGCCAAAAATAAAATAAAATAAACTAAAAACTAAAGTATCGCGAATAAACAGTCTCTTCCACAATCCCAATACCAACTCATTTCGATCTCTATCGTCCCCAGCAATGGTAGTAAAGCTCAAACCTACATCAGCGCTCCGATCTCCTGCCAAGAACCACATATCATCTACCAATTTTCCCAAATGCTCCAGCGACATGGGCATGTTCTTCGGCTGCCCTATGATAGCCAGCGCCTGCGTGTTATGAGTGCACAAAAATTGCAATGATGAGCCGAATCGAGAGAACTACGAAATAAAAAACTAAATAATGAAGAGAGCCGACCTCGGGCCACTGTTTAATGTAGGGTCGCATCAAATTGAGCCGGACGGTGCATGCCAGCTGGATTTTATCATGAGTCCGGAGACTGATGATATTACGAAAAATAGTTGGTAAATTTTTTTTTTGAAGTTCGCGCAATTGAAGTTTGCGGCAGATTTACAGACAAAAATGACTTACCTTCCTAATCGTCCTCCTTCCTGCAGCTCTCTCACCATGTGTCGCCTGCTCTGCTCCAGAAAGTAATCGATCAGATCGGCGGCGCCGTTGGGGAACATACCATGTGCGACGGATGGATAACCCATGCTCTCAGCGCCGCGAGCAAGGGACTCGATCGTCCAGCCGAAGGTGGGAACGAAGGTGAGGGATGCCTCAAGGATGGCGGAAGGAGTTGGGGTCGGAGGGGTGGGTGTGCTGGCGGGCGGGATACTGGAGGAGGGAATAACGTCAGAAATTTAGAGATACAATTTTCCCTTGGCGAGAGTATGGTTCGGTGAGTGCAGAGCGCATACTAAGGGTCCTTGTTCTCTATGGCCTCGAAGATAGGAGTCGTTGCGTAAGACCTGCCGAGTCTCGGCGAGAACGCCGCTCGAGAAAATGAGGAAGCTAGTGGTGCAACAACCAGGCGAGTGGAGGTCGGCCTGATGGCAAGGTTTGTGCTTCGAGCAGCGGAGAATTTTCGGATGGAAGCGGCATGTTTTAGGGCGTTCATGGCGAAGGAGTTTAGGGAAGGGCGAGAAGGGCAATCCGTTGATGTATATAGATGGGTTGATAGCAAAAGTGTGACTGCAAAAGTGTGACTGCCAAATCATCCCAATTACCCAACAAGACTCATGCGCCACAGAATTCCTCTTTGATCCATCCCAATGTCGGCGGTATGGAGCGAAGAAGCTGCCAGCACCGTCAAGAATGGTACTCTGATAGCAGGTATTGCACTTTCCAATCCATTCACTCCGAGTCGCACCGTGAACCACTCCTCACTTAACTCCCTCTTTACAGCCACTGCCGGCGCCACCGCCGGCGCGACGATGGCTGTGCTCCGCAACGCCCCCGTGGGGCAGTATACACTCAGCATGAGTATAAACTGCGCCATATTTGGAGCCACCTTCTTCAGTAAGCACTCTCATCCTTTTCACCCCTCGCGTCTCGCATCAAACTTCGCCAACTCTATATCTCTCCTTTCCCCATCCTCAGGCATCCGAGAGACTTTTCTCGCCTACCAGCGTCGCAAAAACCCCAGCTTCGGCCTCAAAGATTCGCAGACTCGCGACGCCGATGATCTCTTTAGTAGTGCCATGGCCGGTGGCACGACTGGGAGTATACTATCCTCTTTGGCTCGTAAGGTTTCTCCATTCTCCTTATCCATTCCCAAAGGTATTTCTCTGATCTAACTGAATCTCACCACCACTACCACAGGCGGCCCCAAAAGTATCCTACCCGGTTTTGTCTTGTTTTCCCTCATCACTACCGCCGGTCAGGCCGCTTACAGCTTCGCCAACCACCGGCGACAGTTGCTAATCCTACGATCCCAATCCCCCCAAGAGGATGGCGGTGTGTCCTTGCCGAGCCACACCCTGCCTCCGCACGAGACGATCGGGGACGGGGACGAGACATCTGCGCACGGTCGGCGTCCGCCCCCTGCGTCGAAGGAGAAGAACCTCTGGGATCTGTTCCAGATGCCGAAATGGTCGCCGGTGAGAAAGCTAACGGACGAAGAGTACAAGTCGATATTGGAGGCCAGGCTGAGGCAGCTGGATGAGGAGGTGAAGATGTTGGATAAAGAGTTGGGGTTGGAAGAAAACAGCGGAATTGGGAACGGAGGGAAGAAGGGTGAGTGTGCAGCGTTGGTTGAAAGGTAGATGAGCACCGGAAAGAATGTAGAGCTTTAACAATAGAAGGAAATTGTTTTGTTATGGAAAAGTGTGAGCAACCTGCAGCCTGCATCCTGCATCCTACATTATTATAAAAATATGGTGAGTATATTATTATCATCCCAGAAATTGTACATATTATGTTGTGGCCGCGATTTAGAGATTATTTTCTCGGCAAGTTCATCATTTAGGGTGTGATGGCTGAATGTATGTTGGCGATAAGCAAGCAAATGTAACTGTAACCTCCTGACAGATTTATGGTATTGATAAATAAGTACTATTTTATTATGACAAGGAAAATGTTGCATTGATAACGGTTATGGTTATATAACTAACTAACTTTGGATGCATTGGCATTAATAGATGACAAATGCAAACTCCTGCCAACAGGTCAAAATAAATAAAATTAAAAAAAATTGTTGGACTAAACACCGATTCTCACTCATTACATCACTTCCACCAACACTTCCTGCTCCTGCTCCTGCTCCATTCTCCCCTCACCCGCCATGTCCTTTATCATCTCCTCTTCACCTACTTCTCCTTTATCATCTCCCCTCCATCATTTCTTTCTCATATACCTTTCCCAACATCGACGCCACCCTCTTCGCAATCAACTCATGGACCTTGGTCGTCAAATGCACCGAATCCCAGTACAAATGCTTGTCTACATCGTCTGCCACCACAAACCTTTTCCCGCTCAGTGCTACGCACTGCTCCGTCACGTTCGTCAACCCGAATCTCGTCCCTTCGTTTCTAAGCCTCGTCACATCTTTGTCCGTATCAAACACCGTGATCTTGACCTCGGGATGCTTGGTCATATATTCTTCCGCGAATGCGTCTAGGTGCGAATTGAACGTCGTGGATATGCCCACTGCGACCCCGCGCTCGAGCGTCGACCGGAACGG
The DNA here is from genome assembly GCA_003990785.1 of Endogone sp. FLAS-F59071. Classification (NCBI taxonomy): domain Eukaryota; kingdom Fungi; phylum Mucoromycota; class Endogonomycetes; order Endogonales; family Endogonaceae; genus Endogone; species Endogone sp. FLAS-F59071. The sequence continues at coordinate 11,901 of RBNK01001002.1, forward strand.
GTGGCCAAGCGACCGGAGGCTGAGTCCGTGCGTCTGGAAGTGCGGCAGCTGACCGAGGTTAGTGCAGTGGAAGAGGAGAAAGTGCTTCGCAGAGGGAACACTGCTTCGGATAAGGTCGATGGAATGAATGAGGTTGCGGGCAGACTTATAGATGGAGAGGAGCTTGTCCACGTGAAAGTCATTGCCGTTCGACCATAGAGCGAAGAGAGTGGTGTCGGCGGAGGGAAGGGTAGGGTCATTCGGCGGGAGGGGGATCGCGAGTGGGAGATAAACGTTCTGAATCTGCTGGTGTATGCCGTTGACGGGGATATTGCTGGGTGAAGTATGGCCTAGGAAAGAGGGGAAGGGGATAAGGTTAAAAATTTGCCTTTTGAAACCAGCCAGACTGAGAGGTATATCAAAGTACCTTGCACAAAGCTATTATCCGTCGTTGCTCCCCCTTCGGAGTAATTCTCCAACATTACTCCCATTCCCTCCGCCAGATACTCGCACCATACGGGCCCATCACAAAATTTCTTTGTATACGGCGGCGATGGGGGGAACTTGCCATGCGTCATGTTATAATTGCTTCCAGTGTCCGAATATGAATCCCCGAACACTACTAGCTTCGTGAACGGCACGGGGAGCGCCGGTGCGTGAGGGTCGTAGTCCTCCGCGAGCACAACCTTGCGTTGCGGCCTGAAAGGTGAGCGTGAGCGTGAGCGTGAACGTGAACGTGAGCGCGAGCCCAAGCGCGAGCGATCGGCGGTCTGAGACTCCTTGGAGAAGGTGGGAAGGTGAGGAAGCGAAGGCAGCGAGGACAGCGAGGGCAAGGTGGGTAATGCTGGCAGCTGGGGTAGCAAGGGCTGGCGCTTTTGTGCCATGGTAGATGGGTTAGAGAGAAGGGAAGATAGTAACAGGACTGATGTATAGTAACGGGGCTGATGTGTTCAAACAAACGCCCCAAAAACACCGTGACCGCTTTGCTCGCGTGGGCCTAAGCCACACATGACGTGTCTTGTGAAGTGTCAAATGTCTACGGTCTACGGTCTACGGTCTATGGCCCAAAATGGAGTCAGTTTTGTCCCAATTTATCCATTCGGCCGAATTCAGCGGAATATTTGATATTTTGTCTCAAATAGGCCTGCTATGTGTTGTCATCACAAAAGTCGCATTGTTGCGAGGTGTATAGTCGCGATTAGTATACTAGTCGCAATCTGCCGTCGTGAATTTCTTCCTTCCACACACTAACACAACCACTTCTCAAACACTTCTCGAATACCACTTGTCAAACGAGTGCCAGCCCAGTTCTATTACATACTTAACCCGTAACCACGTGATAACACATAGGGTTTATAAACTGTTGAATACGTGAAATAGGATCTGGATAAACAAATAGAAAATCAAGAGTTTTTTTTTTAAAAAAAAAAATTCACTACTCCAAAAATTTTATTTTATTCGTGAATACTTGGGTTCTAAACTCACATTTAGACATTTAGGTATCGACGACAAACACGTGTTATGATACCGAACCAATACTTGTCTCCATTCTAAATTGATTATATATCTCGCAGGAATAGATGGGTAATACACTTTATGAGTAATTCCTTAAAATATCATTAAAGAGTACGGGAATTATGAGAAAATCAAGGCTCTTATTATAGGTACATTGGATCAATTCAAAGTTAAAAAAAAAAAAAAATGGTCATCACATGCGACTTACTTTATTTTTTTTTTTTTTTAATACCAATCCAATTCTTGACGTCAATTCCCAGCGGACTCTGCGATCCCAGAGCCTAGCCAATCCATCATTCTAGTCGCTTGTTTATAAAGTTCGTAATCCCGGCTGCTGTTATCAAGACCCAAAAGGCTAAGGTTCAGAGTTTATGAAACGCAGTGACTGTGCGACTAAGAAGAGAGTTTGTCGTGTTTTTTGTTTTTCTTCTCAAGATCATGCATTTGAGGCGTCCAAACTTTAGAATACGAGCGGACTAACCAACAATTACATGAGGACGCGGGTCTATACTAAACTGGACAAATCCGCCCCCTGATAATGGGGGAAACTTCCTGTTAATGGGGAAACTTCCTTCTTCTTAGAAAAATTCAGGCATCAAAAACTAAACCATTCTCAGAGTCATCCGAGTGGTCAAAGAGAAGAGGGATCTGCTGTCAAGTTAGAGGGCATGCTTGGGACACGTGAATACTCGCCTACCCCTACAAATAATAGCTGGGTAACTTCGTCGACAATGATCAACGGAGTGGTTACAAGTATCATTCACATTGAACCCCTCTCCTCCCCCTTCTCCAAAAGTACAAATGTGCAAGATAACACGTTTGCTCACGAATTAGCTTCTCACCTCCGAAAGTTTCTAATTTCTAATTTTTAATTATTAATTTTTTGTCAAGCGGCGATACCCCGCAAGACATTCGGGTCCGAGATTGGCTGGCCATTGAGCTTAGGATGTGTTTTTAGTTGTTACATAATCCCATCGTAAATATTTTGGCGACTATGTCGCAAGTATCATCAAAAATATGTAGCTCTTTGCCGTGGAGGTTGATCAGTGTAGATCTTATCTGAATTAAGCAACAAAACTGGTTTTAAAATTAGAATAGAGTATACTGCTGGGAATTTCAGGGGAGGAGTGGAGGCGTCCTATATTTGGAGGGATTTGTCATTAATTATTTGAGTTACCACATAGCATGCTTTATATAATATGTTAATGGAAGTGAACGCTGGAAGTTTACCGCGTCTCTCATCAGTAGCCATATTTGGCAACTATCTGAATAGGCTATTGGGTGATTAGTGTCGGACAAGACCTCTTTCCTTGGGTAGAAACCAGCCTGCTAGCCTCGCCAGCTCACGTGTTGCTCCATGTGTGTGAGTTCCGGAATAACAGCAATCTTCCTTAGTGCTTGTCAAACTGCCTTTAACAGGCACTGTGTCGCCCACCGCGTCTATCTGTCCATTTATAGACAGTTAACTTGTGTTCAGCTGTGTAAGGAAATACACCCGAATGCCTGTACAGTATTCAAAGGCGTCCTTCACATCACTTTGCAAAAGACACGATGCGCTCACTGGACTGATCGTCCTTGCTGATCGTCCTGATCGTCCGCCCTGTCCTCAATCTCGCTGTAGGCGGCCCTCTCCTTGAGATCGAGCCTCCGAATATTGCCCTTGATTCCACTTGCCAAAGTTGCGCACCACGAGTAACATGTTTTAGTGTGACGCCCAAAGGAAGAAGCTAATCGTGGGAAGACGAACAGGGATTAGAGTAAAAATATAAGCGTCAAAAAGAACAACAGTATAATTTAAGAGATTTCCTATGTCAACTTTTGTGATCATGACCCCCTGGACGAATCATTTCAATCTCAAGGAGACCCTTGATTGAAGTATGCGGCTCGATTTCTGTAAAATGATCTTGAAGCAAGCAACTTTATGACTTATGCATGTGGTCTGGAAGCATCAAGTCGTGGCCCACGTGCACTTTCCACTTTTGTGTAAAACGAGTTAAACACGATGCACAAGAGATCGCAAAAAAAAAGTTACAATAAAGCGATTCCCCCCAGTTTGCAACGTGGTGATAGTTCAGGCACAACATGTGGCTCTCTGACCACAAGAAACAGGGGTTCACAGCACCCAATGTAAGCTATTTCCATTTATATTTGTAAAACATATTCCGGCGACGAGCAAAACAGTACGCCCGAAAATCCATAATTGGACATCGTTTCTGTGGTGCAGCAATTGGTGGAAGAAAAATAAGAAAATAAGAAAATAAGAAAAAATAAAAAAAGAGAGAAAATATATTTCAAAACGAATGGATGGGTATAATCAATTTGGGGGTGAAAAATAGTGAAAACAACATCTGGTAACTTGCACAAAGTAAATTTCCAGTTTTACAATCAGTCGCTTGTGTTTACAGGAATTCCTGACGCAGGAGCCGAGTGCCGAGTAGAAATAGTAATTGCCATTGCCTGTTTTCGAAGCCTTAGAGTTGAGTTCACGTGAAGAAAACAAGTCACAATTCACAAGGGTTATTGTTTTTGCCAAGCCACTAGAATGACGGGCGCACTGCTTTTAAGGAACAGATGTCTTACTACATCCCCTATCTTCAGCAATCCTCCACGCCCTGCACTCTCGACACTCACTCATCCACCCGTCTCGATACTTGCTCACACCATCATCCCAGCACACGCCATGTCCGCTTCGACACTGCCTAGTGTTTCGGATAATAACGACACGAATGCTCCGCGACAATCCACACCCCCGCCCTCACTCCCATCCCTACCCCTGCCCCCACCCCTCCCCTCACCCCCATCTCCATCCCCACTTCTCCAAGCGATCCAACCCGTTCTACCGTCGACACCGCTGCCACCAACGAACCCACCAAACCTAACGCCCGAGGATATTCGTAACCGCTTCTTCAACGTCGTCGAGCCCTTCACGCTCACCACCAAGGAGTTTGAAGAGCAATGGCCCTACGTTAGCAACGTCTGGACCTCTTTCAATGTTTCTGAGCGCAACAATGGGGATCGCAAGAAGATTTGGATCTGCCGCTTCAATAAATACCGCAAGTCGAGCACACGCCGTGAAGGCGTCCCCGTGGAGAAGCAGCGCAAGCGCAAGATCCGCGAGCCGGACATGTGTTCTGCCAAGATCCGGACCACCTTCTTTGCGGAGGCTGATACAGTCCGGGTCGAACGCTTTGGTCCTGATACTCCTGACCACACTCATTCAATTGATGAGAGCGACCGCATCAAACGCCCGCAGATTATTCGTGACCTTGTTGCGCGCGAGGCGCGTAAGCCCAATGCTCCGCCCGCCATTGTCAAGACAGTCGTTGAGCAGGCCATGCAGCGGTTTGGTATGAACTCGGGCATTCAATATCTCGACCGCAAGGAGGTCGCGAACATCAAGCTCAAGGTAAAGGGCCCAAAACCTCCGAACGAGACGCGGAGGGTTAGTAGCGCGGACATGGTGGAAGGAGGAGTCAAGTTTGTGGAGGAAGATGGGTTCGGGCGTGAGAAGCCAAGTCCAGCGAGGTCGGGGATGGGGATCTTCACGTTTACGAGTACGGAGGAACTAGAGACACAAGAAGCGGAGAAGCGGAGGATGGAAATAGAGGAGCTAATAGGACGAGTGAGAGAGACATATAAGAGATTCGAGGACAGGAGGAATCCGAATGAGACTACAAGATTCGTCGCGCGGTTGAAGGAGTCGTTGGGACCCATACTTGATGCACAAGCTGGGGGGAGCCTGTGAAAGGGGAGACGAAGAGAGGAGTGAAAACTGTGGTATAATTTTTCTTTTTCTTCCCGTATTATCTAAATAGTTTTTTTAAAAGTAAAACGTTTGTTTGGATTTTACTATATGGAGGCATGTGCTGGCCGAGATGTTCAAATAGCATTTCGAACAATTCTCACAGCCTTCCTCGTAAGCAATTTAAATTTTCATTATCCGAATGTGCGTTGACGCATTTTTGGATCTCTACGTATATACAATAAAGAGAAAGTTCATATGCCTATCCAAAAGTTCCTTTTGCGCAAACTCCACGTGACCCACGTGATCAATCAAATATGTCTAAGCGTGTCCCAAAATGGATATATTAGGACTGCCTATGATGTCACAAAGACGACACATCAACAAACCACTCCCCTTTCTCTTCTCCGCCACCTTCTTCAATCCGTTTTCTCAAACCTCTCCCCCAAACCGTAAATATCTAATAACTGACCAACTCGCAATGGCAAGTACACATTTATCTTTCGTTTTTATTGCAGCCCCAAGGGGAACAAGTGGAATGAAACAGGAACGACGGAGATGTTACCAAGTGCGATTTGCACACGCGTTCAGCATACTTTAGGCTTTCCCGCCTCACTAGCAATCGTGCTTGCGAACCGAGAGTCATTTTCGTGCCGAAACCACAAATTATTTCAGTCAACCCAGCGTCGTCCACATAATAATTTACAGCTGACAAGAAAAATATATAAACGCGAAATTCTTAATTTGTTTAAGTAAAACCAATTCTGACATAAACTCTCTCTCATCTGTATTCCTTTTCCTCTACACTTCCCTCTCCTCTACAATCACATCACTTCAGTCTGCCCGGAAGCAGAAGAATAAGCGCGCAGCGCGCAAGAACTCGAATGTTTTTACCATGTTTGACCAAAAGCAGATTGCTGAATTCAAGGAGGTCTTCTCCATGATGGACTTCAATGGCGATAACTTTGTTGATGAAGATGATCTCACGTACTGGTTTAGCCAGCTCGGTAAGGTTTTGGAGAGTAGCGCGAAGGGTGCGGCGGTGGTTGGAGTGACGAGTGCGCGCAAGAGACCTAGAACGGAAACCAAGGCATAAATTTAACTAGCTGTCTACCCTCACTCGCAGCCCCCGGCCAGCCCCCTTCGGCCGAGTACATCGCCGACATGATCTCTGAGGCCCACGGCCATATCAACTTTACCATGTTCCTCACGCTTATGGGTGAGAAGCTCTCGGGCACCGACCCAGAACATGAAATTCTGCAGGCATTCGAATGTTTTGATGTGGAGGGAAATGGCGTCATCAACGCGGACGAATTCAGGGAGGCCATGACAGCTATGGGAGATCGGTTTACGGATGAAGAGGTAAGTTTTTTTTTTT
>RBNK01001003.1:0-18503 GCA_003990785.1 Endogone sp. FLAS-F59071
AAAAAAAAAAAAAAAAAAAAAAAAAAAAAAGGTGGCCAATATTCCGAATTACCCAGTCTAGCGGTCTAGTCATGGGTGTTAAGCTATCATAGGCCTAGGCTATCATCACAATACGAGAATGGAAATACTCTAGACTAAACGATTGTTTGATAGATATGACTGAACGAATATTCAAATCAATAGGTATTGAAGAATTATTATAATTAAATATGCCAAAATATAAACGACGGATCGTTTCGCTTGATGTTTTGAGATCAAAGTGTCATGTCCAAAAAGTGCTGAAGCAACAGACTACAATGACGCAGCATGCGGCTCAGTCAGTATGGGTCCGAGCGCTTTAAGCCCCCGCTTTTTTTTTTTTTTTTTTCAGGGAGCAAGCCTACCTCACGTCATTCATCCTTATCTCTTTCTTAGGGCTCAAGCACAGATACGACTTACACCGGCACAAGAAGAGACTCGTATATTCCGCGAAGCGAAGGCTTATGAAGCCCACATATATTTTGAAAGCAGATCGAAGGGCGAATATGACGAAGCTTATAACATTCCAAAGGTGAGGAGATCGTTTGGCGGCTAGCATTTCCGGTAGGCGGTGCCAAAGGGAAAATTTTTACATACGACAGAGATGCTTTAGATACGGCGAAATAATCAACTTAGATCGCACTTGATTGCTTACCCCGCGCACCCCGCGCAGTCAATCCCGTGGATGCACAGTTCTTAAAATGACTTTTCGGCCTTCCGGATCTCCCTTCCCGCTCTCTCTCTCTCTCTTTGGTTTTGATAAAAAAAAAAAAAAAAAGAAAAGGCGCTGCTGATCATTCTTGCAGATACGCCCAGTTAGCCTGATGGATATTTGACGACCAAATACTGGTCGGTCGATCCGCCCCACATGTTTCGGGCTAAATAATAAATAAATAAAATAAAAAAGACGACATCCAGTTTAATTCATGCCTCTGCCACTAGTTACGGAGGACGCCAAGTGAATGACGCGACAAAACTTGTTTCTAAACAGCGAAGCTGTGTCTTTCGTTCACCAATGGCCATCCTCGTGGCCTAAAGTCTTGGTTATGCGACCATTGACTCCTTTATAGTAAGCCTTTGGCACTCTCTCGCCCTCATTTTATTTGGACAGACGTGTAATGTAAATTGGCTTCGGTGCTACATTGTTTGTTCTCACGAGTCGTTCAACTGCCATTAATCCGTCAAATCTTACTTTATTTTTGGAGTCATCGGCTCTCTACGGAACGATATACAGACGATCTTATAGTAACCCTTTGAAAGGAAAGCCATTGACGAGAACCCTTGCAATTATTAGGCATTACATTAGGATTTCGTATATTAACACTATCCTCTCTCACCACTTCCCTCTCTTTATCCTTCTTCTCCAACTCCACCTCCTCGAGCGAATTCGTAAATTGCAACTCGGTAACCAATGTCCACCACCACTGTGCAAACTGTCACTGATAATGGCCCTAGCTCGACTGCAGTCGATATTGGCAATGAGGTTACTATATATGTCATAATCTTTTTCATTTTCTGCCTTCCTGTGAGACTGTATTCACATTGTAATCCACTACGCACTACGCTCATAGGATAAAGAGAACATGAAACAACTACCTCCAGAGCCACATCTGGCTTCTACCTCCGTCTCCGTGTCAACAGGTCCACCTTCCTCCATTCCGCATACTAGCAAACTCGTCCACACCGTGACTCCGCAACTGAGAGATCTGCCAACCTACCTTTCTTCCTCTACTTTCACCGAGCTGACGGCCGGCCTTGATGAAGGGAGCTCGGATGACTTTGACACCTACTTCGCCCGCAGTGACTAGAACCACTTGGAACCATAGGGAAAATTTGTTTTATCTTTCAATCTGTTTTATCTTTCAATCTGCCAGTTTCGCTAAGCCACCGGACCGTTATTATAACAATCCTTTTTTTTTTTTCCCTCACATCGATCGTGTAAATGTTATTTCTTCTTCCTCTTGTTCTTTTTTCGTGCTTTCGAATCAAACCATCAATGATTGGAACTTGATAGTTTGATACACTACTAGAAAATAATTTTTGTCTCTGCGGTGCACAATAAAGACCACCATTTGATACAATACAACGACCATAACCTGCTAGTGATTATGATTTCAGAAGGGAAAAAAAAAAAAAAAAAAAAAAAAAAAAAAAAAAAAAAAAAAAAAAAAAAAAAAAAAAAAAAAAAAAAAAAAAAAAAAAAGGGATTCCTGCATGTATCTTGAACTCCTGGCCTGAGGCATAGATCGACAGGAAAGTTGAACTTGTTGGGACAAACTTTTAAGCCACATGCACATACCCATCTGACATACCGCTTAGTTAGCTTGTGTGTTTAGGGTTCATGCAATTGTGGCCAACGTGCACTGTAGAACCCGTTTTGAATTATAATTCTAATAGTCAAAATAAAACGTGTCTTGTGGTACACGAGCCTATTGTCTCCTTTGTTTTTGCCAGTCTCCAAAGTTGACGTTCTGAACAAACCACTAATTATTTATTAAGCGCCATCCTCGGCTGACAGCTGGCATCTTTGGATTTTTTTATGCACCACGATGATTGCCTCTTGGTGTGAGGACACAAAACAACACTCTGTCTGTACGGATTAGTGTTATTACCTCTCGTGCTTTGACCCGATTTGTATAGATTCTCGTTGGCGACCTTGGTTCTTGGGTTGAGCAAGAGGCAAACGGTTGCAAAGCTTTGGTAAAAATACATGTTCTTCACCTAACAGGATTTGGAGAGACCACTCGTGTCTGGTTAAGATCGCCGATATCGATTGGTAAAGTATACGCTGGAAAATGTGTTATAAGGTGTCACGTGGCTCGACAGGGCGGTGTTTCGACGCGCCCAATTACGGCAATCTCGGTGTTTCGGAAAGTGATACAGGATTTTTTGTATAAAGTACTTTTCTATATTAATTACTCTTTTTTTTTTTATCCCTTGTCCCGTTCGTCTACTTTGGCCCTTTCCTACCTTCAACTTTGTTCTCCCCTTCGCTATCTCCTTTCCCCTAATACAATTCAGTAAATAGCCATGTCTCGAACAGTCTACCGATCCATATTTTTCCTCCTTACTGGTCTCGTTGCTCTTGCCAGCGCAGATCACTACACAAATGGCCAATACTTTGGCCCAGGCATCATCATTGTTGACGCACCGGCGCCAAACTCAACATACCAAGTGAATACGACCCTGCCCATCGCGTTCGACCGTTCCCTGGATGGCAAGCTTACTTCTGGAATGAGCAGTATGTACTTTTGTTGCCTTTTACACTCAATATAAAAGGTTGCCCAGTTGTTTATAAATACCCAATATTCCATTGTTTTGACGCAATGCAGTTGAATACGTTGGCATCTTCCTCACTCGCACACCGGACGTCAACATCACCGTGGTAAATCCGCTGAACCTCTCAAGTGAGCCCACATCGACCGTGTTGCATCCAAACTGGGTTATTCCACCCTGTGTCTCAGCGGGCAGCTATAACGTACGATATCTGTGTTTCGCCCTTTGGGCCTTGATTCTTTTACAGTATCTTTCATGTTATCACATATATTAACCAGTAGTCATCACGTACAGCTCACATTTTTTGAGATTGATCAAGTCAACGGCACACGCAGCGTTTATGAATTCAGCATCCCTATCAGCGTGAACGTCCCTGGTAACTGGCCGGTGCAGGAACCGTGTTCGAACGCGGCGTCCACAACCCCGACTGTGTCAAGCGCGGCCGCCAGGCTGCTCTCGGGCGATTTCAAAACCGTAATGACAAATGCGGCCATGGCACTTTTTGGAGTGTCATGTTTTATGCTTTTGATGTAGATAACCCAAGCGAACATTATGAGGCAATGATAACTATCACGTCAGTTGGTTTTTTGTTTTTGTTTCTTGTTTTTTCCCTAGAGATATATATAGACACCTAGTTAATGGCAAACCTAATCTTCAAAAAATAATAAGCTTTTTGGCCGGTCATGATTTTTAATCTGTAATTATAGATGTACATGTATTCTATAAACATGTGACTAATTTAAACTGATCATATAAATTATCGCCAAAATCATTGAGGCAATTGTATTATTGAGGCCGTGTGTTTGAGATTGCTGGCGTTGTATTATCGCAGGAGATTTTCGCGAGAGATTTTCGATGAATGTGGCCGGTTGCCACCAGGGAAGAAAAATACATGATTGCTTGGCATATCGGAAGAGAACCACTAGGTCATGTGATGCTTAAATCCCTCCACCGCATTGTCCAAAGCCAAGCTCGCCTTATATCTCATTAGAAAAATCAACGAAAAGGACAAAATCCATCTTTACTATCATTATTCAACTCGCATTCGGACCTTCACATTGCCAATGACAGACAGCTTAAGTAACACACGCATTCTTTCTGAAACCATCTTGTTATCGCCTTATTCCATCCAAAAAAGGAAGTGTGGCCAAATGTTGACTCAGACCACATGTTAAATATGCCAATCTCGGCTTATAGCTAGGTACCCGAGCTTCTTTAATATTAATGCATTCATTATGCTGATAATGTTTTTTAAATGAGACAAGCAAAGAAGCACTAGGCTCTTTACTTTGTATCGCAAAAGTCACACAAAAGAGAGAAAAAAAAAAAAAAAAAAAAAGTATTAATTATTGGTGAAAAATTCGCATAGAGACCAGTCTATCTAAAATATACAGCTTATAGAGGGAGAACAACAGGCGATGGATGTGTGACTTTCGTGTTATAGACGTCTTCCGGAAACATGGCTGTGAGTCGAACATGCGCTTGAACAGAGTAAACGAAATAGGACGGGAATCATGGCTTGAAGTCGAAGCGAGGCAAATTTCGGTAGCAGACAAGATAGCAAAGGAACAAAAAAAAAAAAAAAAAAAAAAAAAAAAAAAAAAAAAAAAAAAAAAGTGTTCAGACAACATGACACTGACGCATGATCTCGCACGGATTTATTTTTCTTAATTTAAATTATATAAATAATTATAATTATACTCAGTTTGCACTTGTTTGTTAACGAAATTTAAATCTCATTTCTTGGAATTTGGATTGCTTATAACTACTAGGTTGTTTTTTATTCTAAAGATAATCTAACAAAATGAAAATTTAACTGGGTACAGCAGCCAAGGATTACAGGTGCGACGGTTAAGATGCTAAGGTGCGCGACAAATAGTTTATTCCTAAATGTCTTTATAGGGAAGGTAAAAATGCTAGTGAAAACTATTCTTTCTCTATTATTTGTACAATCTCGCATTCTGATTTTCAAGTACTCACATTTGGTTACCATTTGTCAGCACAACTAGCTAGTTTTCCCATCATGCGTGCTGAATACTAGCGGACATGACTACTTCATCGACATACAATCACAGTTCATTATATTATGCTAATGCAACCTAATAATTTTTGGGGGCTTCACAAACCAAAATACCATCCCGATATTGTCGTTCCATCGCTTCGGTATAACACTTGAAAAATTCGCCCCTTCAAGGTCGGAACACTCGTCAACCTGCACACAAGCGGCTACTCCCATCCCCCCGACGACTTCCGGTCCGATTTCTTTTGCGACCGGAACTGCTTGTTTGCCTTGCGCCGCGAGTCCTCAATACGCGCCCTAGAATGTATACAGAGTATATGGACAAGTCAGCGATGTCGTGAAGAGAGATAAAATATCAGAGATGGAGTGTGTTCACCAAATCATTGCAATCCTATTCCTTCCTTTTTCAACTCGACACAGAGCTCTCCCCTCCAGAAAAAAACTCACAATTCCTGCACCCTCTTTTTCGTCTCCTCATCCGGCTCCTTAGGTACCTCGACCGCGCGCCTGACTTCCTCGTACAACTTATTAATGCAGTCATCAACGTTATTACGTTGTGACCGCGTCCGATCTGAGGAGATGATATATTCTCCCTGCTTGGTCATGCGCAATGCATTCTGGAGCCGGAAAAGAAGAGGAGGACGAGAAGAAAAGCCATAAGAAATGATATCGCGTTTTCACAGTCGGTTTCACAGTGAATTATAGAGAGAGGGCACCTGCTCAGCGAGCCGTACGCGTGCGTACGCCGGGATCCAATTGGCGGAGGCGAGGTCAAAGCGCATGGTGGCCTTGGTGCTCACTTTAGAGAAGAAAGGCGAGGACGATGATGAGTTTCATATAAGCGAAGAGGATGATGGAATGCATCAATCGGCATTAGCTTAACGATTCCATCTGCATTCGATTCTCAATGGCGGATCCCACCTTGGTAATCAATATTCTCTGACTCGGCGTTCGGCTATTGTAAAAGAACCCTGCTGCCCATTTCCATCTCACCTTTGTTGACGTTTTGTCCTCCGGGTCCGCTGCTCCGGCTATACTTTATAGTAAACGTGTCTGTACATTGTCCACCCAGTTTCGGCAACGATGAGAAAGTTGTAGTCGTTAGGCAGCGACAGCCTCAAGGGCACTCGTACCTCTCGGTATATCCTCTTTTGTGAACTTCTTGAGCCACGAGGTCGCGCGGTCGTAGCTCCATGGCGCGGCTGAATCGGAGGTGTCGGAGGTATCGGAGGTGTTGGAGGTGTCGGGTTTTGAGGGGCCGGCGGACAAGAACCGTGCTGATGGGAAGAGAGAGACCAGTAGTGATGTGGATAAGGGCGCGGGCGGGCGGCGGAGCGAATGTGCAAGACGCGATCGGGAGAGGAGGCCGAGGGTTGAGCAGAGACGGCGCATGGAAGTGTAATCTATGTCGTCTGAACCACTGTTTGATTTCCTTTTGATTGCAAGCTGGAGTTTCCACAGTACTGCCTTTAAACTCATTGCCATACTTGAATGTAGAACGCACAAAAATGACGACGAAGCCACCCAAAAACCAAGAACGTCGTATAAAATAAAATAAAACGCACACTGCTCAACCTATCGAAAACTTTTATCACTATATACAACCCTAGCTGAACTTGTACAGATTTTTAAAAGTGGCCTATATATCACGGCTCACCCATTCGACCTCATAACTTAGAGAATCTCGCGATCCGCCTACCCACCCTTCTCGATCTTTTTCTTTCTTTTTTTCTTCTCTCTGTGTAATAGAGAATGGCCCCATTCGCATAACGCGGTCCTGGAAGCGTGCTTTCATTTTGGCCAAACATTCAAACACAAGCATTTACATACATACGTGTAGTATACTGACATGAATAATTGCACACTTTCACCATTCCACTCGTGCGAAGGAACACTTTGTTAAGCTAATAAATTTACAGCGACGAGTCATCCGTACCACGGATTACTTCATTTAATAACTAATCTTTCAGTCGTGTCAAATCAAGCAGCTCCATAGTCGAAACAATATTGCCTTTGTGCAATCAGTATCTTGCCTTAAATTTTCTGATGCAAAGTGCATTGTTGCTATTCTCCATCTAGAACTGCAGCGCAAAATCTGCCGCTATTTTCAATAAGCGAAGGATTCGGAGAGATTTACATGGTGGTTTCTACCATTTAATGGTAATTTATCAATAAATTATATATTGCGGTACACAATTATGCAGCTTAAAGTGATTACAATAGATGCGATAATGTGCATTCCTCAATAATTTTTTTTAACGTAATCTTCTTTCTCCAACAAACCAACGGTGCTGATTCCACGTTCCACGAGAATAGAACGGAGCTCTTTTGGTTTTCTCAGCATTAACTCTTTGTACGTCTCAGTAACAAGAGTTGGCAGCCTTCGGCTAGGCGACGCCTGTGCATTTGGCTGACCTGTTTCTAAGCGCTTGAAAATGGGCTATTATTTTTGAAGACTTTTTTTTTTTTTTTTTTTTTTTTATTGTTTTTTTTTTTTTTTTTTTTTTTTGAAAGTGGCAGTCATATTTCTTTCGGTCACATCATCCGAATTTTCAAAGTATTTGGATGCATGCTCTGACTTGTCGTACTTGCCCTGGCTTGAATAGAGAACTGCCAGGTTGTTCACCGACATCGCTGTGTCTGGGCCCAGCACCTCCTCTTTGATTGCCAGCGCCCGTTTACAGAGCGGCTGTCTCATCGTATTTCACCGACACCACTGTGTCCGGGTGCATAGGCCCCAACAGCACTCATTTATAGAGCAGTTGTACTTTTCCTGGCTCGAATAGAGAGCCACCAGATTGTTCACCAACACTACCGTGTCCGGGTGCATAGGCCCCAACATCTCCTCTCTGATCTCAGTACCTGTTTATAGAGCAGGTCTGACTTGTCGTACTTTCCCTGGCTCAAATAGAGATCCACCGGATTGTTCACTGATGCTGCCATGTCTGGCCCCAACACCGCCTCTCTGATTGCCAGTGCCTGTTTATAGAGCAGTTCTGCCTTGTTGTACTTTCCCTGGCTCAATTAGAGACCCACCAGGTTGTTCACACTCCACGACCGAAAATATCTTAACAGGCTTAACAGGGAACTTTAATGATGGTGTCTTATTCAATCCTGGCCTTCTCTCTTCTCTCTTCTCTCTTCTCTCTTCTCTCTTCTCTCTCTCTCTCTATTCCCTTTATTTCATATCCAGGCACTGTTGTTCCCGAGAGTCCGCCGAGGATGATATATGGGGACTTCATCTTTTTATTTTATTTTTACATACCTTTGTAAATCTTTGAACTAGTTCAATTTAAAAACTACAAGCAAACTTTGTAAAATAAAAATAATAAAATAAAATGGCTTAGAAGCCAATAAGAATATTGTTTTAATATGGCATGATAAGAAAATTCTACACTGTGTGTGCACATATTAATATCAAAGTAGCTGCGCTAGCCCGTTGTGGGACTAGTCTGCGGTCGAAAAAGGATAGCCAGTTTTTTATTGATAAACCAACTCATCGAGCCAGTGACCAGTCTGGGCACTATATTTTCTCATACTCCCACACTACGCACCCAATAACTATTTGATCCACCACTTACACTTTCCACTACTCTATTCCAGTGCCATATCCCTTTTGATCAGCGCAATAGCGCGCCCCGGATTGAGCCCTTTTGGACAGGTCTTTGCACAGTTCATGATGGTGTGGCAGCGGTAGACTGAGAATGGGTTCTGGAGGCGCTCGCGGCGTTCACGGCCAAACTGGTCGCGCGAGTCGGCCATCCAGCGATAGGCCTGCATCAGCACGGCGGGGCCGAGATATTCATCCTGGTTCCACCAGTAGGAGGGACAGGAGGTCGAGCAACAGGCACAGAGAATGCATTCGTAGAGACCGTCCTGTATTTGTATTTGTTTTATTTTTATTTATTTATTTGAGGTAATAGGAAAAAACAGAACACCAGAGGGTTAAAATGGACACATCAAAGGCAATCTCAGATACTGGTCGCATGTTTACCCAGCCAAAGCGAGTACGCAAAATTGTTCGCGCTCGCCAATCCTACATTCTATCCTGCCCCGAATAATGCAAGCGTTCCCATTACGATATTAGGCTCTTTAATTTAAAGCACACATACCAGCTTCTTTCGTTCGGCAATGGACTGCAGGTTCTCTCGGCCGGTGGTGGGTGGATTCTTCTGCTTAAGATAGGGTTCGATAGTCTTGTACTGTTTATAAAAGTGAGTTAGATCGGGAACAAGATCCTTGACGACGTACACTGTATGGGAGAGGGTAATGGTTACATGAGTGCATGAATGTGTGACATTTGCGGAAGATCCATTGAAATTCTCGGAGATCACCTGACTCTAAATATATAAATCAAACCACGTCCCGAATAAAAAAAAAAGGCATCCCAATGGCCTGAAATCCCTTGCCCTTACATACTATGAGGAAGCGGATAGATCTTGACGGGCTTGGACGCGTTGCGGTCGATCTTTGCGATGCACGCGAGGGTGTTAGCTCCTTCAATGTTCATGGCGCACGAGCCGCAGATGCCTTCGCGGCACGAGCGGCGGAAGGTTAGGGTGGGATCGATCTCGTTCTTGATCTTGAGCAATGCGTCGAGAACCATGGGTCCGCACGAGTTGAGGTCGACCGGGTAGGATTGTAACGTTGGCTTCTCGGTAGGAGTGTCGGGATTCTGGATTTTTTAATTTATTTTTTTGAGGCAGGGATGATGGGCGAGATTTAAGCGAATCATATTGAGAAGGTAAGCTCAGGAGTGAAGCATAGCCCAGGAGTGAGGTAACGGTGATATGCAACGTACCCAGCGGTAAATCTGAAAGGTCTTTATGAGCGGATTCTTAGTCTGCACGGGCTTCTCGGGTGCTGACTCTTGAGCGGAGGCCATGTTGGTGGCGGCGCTCGTCTTAAGAGAGCGGGCGGTGATGAGGCTGGCCTGCGAGTTTTATGATAAGATGAAAGGGGGTCCAGTTGTTAGAGATGGCTGGTGCTGATCCGCGCCTTTTCAATGGATGGGCTTGGGACGCGTTTTTTTTTTTTTTTGTTTCACTACGTACAGCGATGTTGTACTTTAAGATGGGACGGGTGGCAGGTAGGCCGAGAGTGTAGGCCTTGTTTAGCGACATTTTTGCTTTTGCTTTAGAGGGGAATTGGAAGTCTGAGAAGTCTAAAGCGCCCGATGAGCGAAAGGGTCAGTTGAATGGATCACATAAACACCTTTACTACAGCCTGTGACGTCACCGCTCGGTCATTGAACGCATGGAGTCTCTAAAATCTCGATCCACGAAAACAAACTGATTATTGTATGATACCTTAACTCCTCCATTTGTTTTAGCACGGACGAAGACTTTAAAAGGCTGTTGTATTGCCAATGAATTGGGTTTTTGGAGTGAACAAGTCTTTTTTTTTTTTTTTTTTTTTTTTTTTTTCCTGGGAATATATATATATGTGACAAGGCCAATTTTTTTTTAGAATCAATTAAAAATCTCCTCGTCACATGTTGAGAGCTATAATGTGATTCGTCCGGCTCTCTCCGCAAATCATCAATCTCACTTTGTAAGAACGAACTCTCCACTCCTTCTCCCCCTCGCAAAGGCTAATTTCACCAACCATGCCTTCTCCTTCTCCGCCGAAACCCTGGGAGCGAGTAAACGGTACATCACATCCCTCCACCACCCAGACTACGAGCGCTGGTAACGACTTCGGCGAAAACGCCCCTGCCGTACCCGTAAGACCCTCGTCACTCACGAGTTATGTGAACAGGCCAGGTATGTTTACTTTTCTAGCACTGATATATTGTATATTAGAATCCACAAGGAATCAGCTTTTCCCTAGATCGCTGACTACACAATCGCTCATATAGACCTACTATCTCGTTTCCGCAAAAATCCCGACTTACCCAAAATTACTTTACTATTCCCTCAGGCGCTCTCACAACGCCATACAATCGTTACGGCACGACTGGTTATGGCTCCTACGGTACCGGGTACAGTAGCGGCTATGGCGGCTACGGTTCGACACTCGGCTCGACACTCGGCGGCTACAACCGCTATGGCTCCGGCTACGGTGGTTACGGTTCCTATGGTGGTGGTTACGGAAGCTTTGGGGGCGGCTATGGCGGCTACAACCGCTTTGGCGGCGGCGGCTTTGGTGGCTTTCCTGGAGGCCCCGGCGGCCCCGGCGGCCCCGGTGGTCCACCAGGTGGGGACGAATGGACGCTAACACAGCGCATGGAGGCCGGCACGCGTGCGACATTCGAAATTCTAGAGCAAATCGTGGGGGCCTTTGGCGGATTCGCGCAGATGCTCGAATCAACGTTTATGGCTACACACTCGTCCTTCATGGCCATGGTGGGCGTCGCCGAGCAATTCGGCAACCTTCGCACTTACCTTGGCCAGGCCTTGTCCGTATTCGCTCTTGTTCGATGGGCTCGGTCGCTCCTCTTCCGCCTCATCGGGCTTAAACCCCCAGCCCAGCCCGCCGAGATTACTCCAGCAGGCTTTGCAAACTTCCAGGAGCAGCACAAAGCGTCACTTCGTCGTCGTCCGATCCTCATCTTCCTTTTCGCCGTCTTCGGTCTTCCTTATCTTATGCACAAGTTTATCCAAGTCGTCTCGCGCCGTCAGGCTGAGAGTACCGCACCGCTCCCTGACAACACCCCCGCCTCGATCGAGGGCGCCGCCCAGCAGCCCCAGTCCGTCGATCCACAAAGTCTCGAGTTCGCGCGCGCCCTCTATGACTTTGCTCCCGAGACCCCGCAGGAGCTCGCGCTGCGCCGGGGCGACATTATTGCAATTCTGCAAAAGACCGATCCGTGGACGGGCGCGCCCAGTCAATGGTGGAAGGGGAGGCTGAGGAACGGAGAGATGGGTTTATTCCCGAGCAACTATGTTGAGATCATTCATAAAGGCGGGCCCGTTGGCGGAGGAAATAACAGCAATAACAATACGAACGAACAAGCGCTGGCGCCGAATGGTGAGAACGATGTTGTGGCGACGGAGCGAAGGGCCGCGGCGGTGAGCGTCGAGGAGTTTGATGCAATGAAGATAGCGGCTTAAGCAGGATTGGGTTTGAGGTTAGAGTTGGTGGTGGCGGTAAAAGGAGAGAGGAAATTAAATTTCTGGAGAAAATATGGATCAGCCTGTTGGTTTGCCTGGTTATTTCATAATTATTTCGTTACGGCGATCTCGAAAATGGCGTGTGCTCCTTGTTTGCTTATATGAGAAATCGGTATGACCTGTTCTCTCCAATGTAACATAATCATATAATCGTCTTTTTCCCGTTCCACCCTGATGTCATATAGTTTTCTTTCTTTCTTTTTTCTTTCTTTTTTTTTTTTTTTTTTTTTTTTTTTTTTTGTTTGTTTGTGAGAACAAATTATGAATATAAATTGGTTAGAACTCATGGCTTTACGTTCGGGCAAGAGATCTATCCTGCTTCATCATATATAGAGGTTTTACTATATTCTGTCTAATTTTAGTAGCGGAAAACAAAAAGCTGTCCTTTGTAATAAAGAGTCGACAATCCACTCAATAAAGAAACGGAAGGCCAATCTGAATCTCAAAGGGGTATTTTTTTTTTTTACTCTTCATGGTATAGAGTGACCTCGCGACGCGTAAATCAGTCGAAACCACAGTAGGTTTCGCGCGATAGGAGGATAAAGATCCATGGTAATAAAGAAGAAAAACCCCTATTTTACATTGGTTGCAGTTTGAGGGTACATGAACCAGATGGGAAATTGTGGGATTTGTATGTAAAGACGAGTTTGATAAGTTTAAAAATATACTTAATTATAAAGTAACAATATGAGATGGGCCTTTCTAGCAGGACGGATGAAATCGACAAGACGGACCTGCTAATTAGAACCGATTGCATGCACGCAAAAAAAAAAAAAAAAAAAAAAAAAAAAACTGCTTGATCTGGTTACGTTGACTACGTGACTTGTAAAGGAGGTTTCAAAATCCTGTTTATTGGCTTAGGAAAAGAAAAACCAGCCAAGCCTTCTTTGTTACACAAACTCTCTGTCTTGAATAAACCGCAAGGGTTTAATCAGAAAACGTATGTATTTAGGTTAGAGTTTTTTTTTTTTTTTTTTTGAAACAATATGTTGATGGCAACTAAAACCATACAATTAGTAATAGATGAGCTTTGGTTTTGAAGCCACTGAGCCCATCCTCATCAACTGCCTGGTCCAGGGCGATGCGCCTCCGAAAAAGCGTGCCCTCACCGTCAAAATCGCAAGGATCGACAATGTTAGTATGCTCAAGGAAGCAATCAAGTCTAAGCTAGCGCCTAGATTTAACCATGTTGTCGCCAACGAGCTCGAGCTATGGAAGGTCGATGTTCCCCTTGACGGTCCAAACAACAAGCTGGCAGCTCTAGAAGACGATGCTACGGTTGATATAGAACAAGTCCTAGGTGGTGAGGAGATGCTCGCACTGTGCGATATTGGTGAATACTTTGGTGATACCCACTCCAAAAAACACATTCACGTTATCATCAAGCAATGCTCTCCCGTTGAGACGCATCATCCTGCTGCTGTTTCTCCTGTCAACTTGCCTTTAAATGACACGGCCAATCCTTTGGAGTCAGCCACGGATACTTCAAATTTTTTTGGTATGTTATTAAGAAAAAAAAAAAAAAAAGAAACCCCCCCCCCCCCGTCGCTTTACTGTTTTATCTACTACTCACGGCGTTAACTCTGATATCAATGTCATTTAGAATTTGATACCACTGCGAATGTCATCGGTCAATACTCGAACTGTGTTGGCGAATGCGTGTTTTCCAACTTTATTGAATTGGAATCATTGGTCGTCGACAAATCTCTTTTCATTGTCGAGTTCATCCAACGTAGCGGTCGGGCTTCGCTGATCACTCGTCCTCCTCGATTCGGCAAATCCACGAACCTTTCGATGCTCGCCGCGTTTTTCGCCAAACCGCCAAAGGGAGCCGCTGCAGATAATCAAAGGAAGCTGTTCAATCGAAGGAAGTTGTTCAAGGGCCTCAGAATCGCCCGCTACACAAACTTTATGGATACACATTTTGCACAATACCCCGTCATCCACTTTTCCTTTAAGGAGCTCGACGGTAAAGGCATTGACATTATGTATTCCTCGGTCAATGGTCTGCTCTCCAAGTTGTACAAGGAACACCTTTATGCTCTCGATGGCATTGATCCTATCTATCACGAAGACTTCATGAACATTGTTAAGGAAGTCGCTGGTCCGGACAAAGTCGCACAAGCAATCGCGTATCTGGCCAAGGTTCTCAAGATGTACCATGGAAAATCATGCATCATTCTCATCGACGAATACGACCTGGCTTGGAAAAATACGCTCGTCAACTCTTCCGACTCATTCACCAGCTTCTTCAAAGAAATGCTCTTGGCCGTCAAAGACAACGCAGACGTTTTCAGGCTCTTGGTTGTTGGCTGCCGCCTACTTTCCCCAGATAGCTTGGGGTTGAACCATTTGAACCATTTCCCCATGAATATAGTCACAAAACATTCTAAACGCATTGCTTTCTCGGATGCATTTGGATTCACCGAAGAGGAAGTTAAACTTTTGCTGGAGAAAAGTGGTATAGAGGAAACAATGAACAACGTACGTAGTTGGTACGGCGGCTACTTGACAAGTACCGGCACGTCACTTTACAACCCACATTCGATCGTCAAGTTTTTGATGACTGGAAGTATAGCATCGCATTGGATCGAAACGGCCTCCGACAGCGCACTCCAAACACAGTTGGAAACGCGCCTCAATGTCGAACGCCTCGACAAACTCGAAATGCTATATAGACATTATAATTCGACAGAGGTCGTTAGTGTTTTCAAAATGGATTTACACCCACATCTTCGAAGTGATGACCTGATTCGCCCGGTTGACGAATTGCTCTACTATGATGGCTATTTCACCGTCCAGCCATCAGAAAACAATGATTCCACCGTATCGCTTATTATTCCGAACAAGGAAATCTTTGCGAAATGGGAGAAGTCGATCTCGAATATCGTCTTTGGCGTAGATGGAAGAAGACAAATATCGGCGCTTTACCAATCACTTGCGGACAAAAACATTGGTGCTTTTTGTTCTGACTTTTCAGATACGTTTTCACAAATGCTTTCGAAAAAATACCCTGGGTGGACTCACCAATTATGGCGCAAATGGTTCAATTTTAATGTGCTTCTTATGTTTAACAGCAACTATAAGATCATATACGACAGTACGCCGAAAACGGACTCGCTGATCGTGACCATAATACCCCCTCGAACTGACTGCCATGTAGGATTTATTTTCCAAATCAAGGAAGCAGATCTTCGCGACGACTTGAAATCTCAATCACAACGGGGATTGAATCAGATCAACGAAGGGCATCGCCGCTTTGCGCCAATTCACCTCACCGATTTACTCGAATTTGGGATCGCATTTAGGATGCAGCAAGTTCATGCGTGTGCTCGCACCGAAACTCGTGTATTTGGCGGCTGGGCGAAAGTATCAGAAGCGGAAGGGAAAACATCAAATGCGGACTTTTATTGATTGAGAGCAAAACATATTTTATATGTATTTTAAATTAATTTAAATAACATTACGATTTATACTTTTTATTTTATTTTATTTTATTTTAAAGTAGCTTTCTTATTTTTTTTACTTAAAAGGTTTTATAATATAAAAAATAAGAATTTATCTATTATATTATCTAATTAACTACAGAATAGTAATATTAATAGAAGTACGATTTAAGAAGTATCTCCTAACATGGTAATATTGATGGTAGCAATATTAAATTCCCAAAGAATATTGATTTTTGCATTAACGCTTAGCAATCACAAAGAGATAAGATTCATTGATAAATCTAGATGTCCTGGAGATTAAAAAAAATATAATTGTCCGCGCCTGTGCGTGTGTGTGCACATTATGCAACCTCTCCTCGTTCGAGTCAATTTGGTATGGTTGGAAATGGGTTGCCATCTGGCTCACTTGGCATCGGCAGATGGGTCACTTTGCGAGAGAGCCTAGTATATCTGTGATTGTTCACGCATGTTAAAGTGAATAAAAAACAATTTTTTTAAAAAATAATAATAATAATAATAATAATTCTCCTTAAGTGAAACACTTCCCCTGTATTCTGTTCCCAGCAGGTTTTTTTTTCATTCTTTTAATATAGTTGGCGATAGTGCTAAAGAAGTAGGCCAAAGATTGAGAAATGTACCAAGACTCCATCAAGAAACCAGTTTTTATATTCTAGGATATCTTAACTATATTTTTTGTGTTTATGATGTAATGGTTGCCCTAATATCATTAAAACACTAGTGAAATATCACCAAAAAAATAAAAATAAAAAAAAGGCATTTCTTGATGCTGATGATAGACAAATAATGTTGGGTACTCGAAATAAACATAGCAATATATTAATCAAATTTCTTCGCAACAAGATATTAACATTGCTGCTGCTGATATTTTTTGGCTGATAAAGATATTTCAAGGGTCGTCTTTCTGTGACGGACTTATGTGAGGTATGGCATGACTTTCCGTTTTTTTTTTTTTTTTTTTTTTTAAAAAAAAAAAAAAAAAAAAAAAAAGGAAAAAAAAAAGAAGGTATTATATGCCAGACTGAATAGAATAAAAAAGAAAACTCCATTGCCAGAAATCGAAACAGAATCAAACAAAATTAAACAACCAGAAAAAGATGTCGGAAGGGAAAAAAAAAAAAAAAAGTATTGAACACATGCCCGAATCAATAGAAAAGGCGACGATCTTGGTGCCAAGAATACGGTAGACAGAAGCATGGAAGGGCAGCGTTATCCAGTAATCTACTCATTTTGCATCACAAAAGACCGTGTGATCTTTTTGTCTACAAAATTAGCCACTTCTCATGACCCCTGTCCAAAGCGCCAAGGCGCATACGAAGATTCGTTGGGGCGGAGTATAAGTGTTATCCGCCGATGTCTTTTTTTTTTTTTTTTTTTTTTTCCATGCCACAAAGGACCCTCTACCTACTCTCCTCGGCCACCTGATCGGTCCCGAGTGCCGAAAATCACCATCGTCACGGCAATCGGAACGCGGAACGGATCCGTAAAGGTTTAAAACCAAGACGCCTTGCACTACCAGGCAGCAACTTGCCATCACCTAAAAAAGAAAAAAGAAAAAAAAAAAAAAGAAAAAAAAAAAAAAAGGAGCACACCCCAGATTATCTTCGAAATGATAGGTATATCCACACCAACTTCCCCACACTAACGCGTGATGGGCACGATCCTGCGCCACTGATCGTCCTTTCCGGGTGGCGCCCAACTTCGAACAGGGTCGTCGTACTAGGGCTACACACACATAAAAGGCTCTAGCGATAAAAATAGATGCTAGCTCATTGTGGCATTACGCGCGCCGAATAGCTCCGGTCATCCTGCACATATTGCACAGGAAGCCCGGTTTCAGGGAAATGGGTGAGAGTGAGTTTTCTTTTTTGTTCGTTCGATGGGTTTGAGGGTCGTACCAAAAGGATCCTATGCGAGGTCTCTGGGCTGTTCACGCTGTTGCACGAGATTTACAGATCTTTTTTTCTCCGGCTTGGCTGAATAAACCCCCCGCTTATTTGTATGATAAAGAAAAAAAAAAAAAAAAAAGGTGTAAGGAGGAGAGGTTTTTGAATTTCCATGCATCCATCAATAATTGTTTAAAACGATTAAATTATTATCATCCTTAATTACATTTATCAACCAAGTGATCATTAAGCAACGTGGTCGTAGGACCATTGATAGAAGAGTGCTAAATATGACTTGGCACAGGCTCGGGATTTCGTGTACGTAAGCATCGACTGTATACAACATTATTAAACAAGAAAGATCAATCTTAAGGCGGATACCGCAACCGTAACCAGTAATTGTACATGTACATAGGTCCAGTGGGGAGAGATAAAGACCCGGAAAATGAAAAATTTACTATGATGGTAAAAAAAAAAAGGCCTTGGTCGCCGGTAGCATGCGCGGATTCCAAAGCGGGCCCATCCTTATTAATAGAGGAGCGCAAAAAATAGAGTCAGTACGGTCGCTCAAATGAAATGTGGTGTGCCGCACCCAATCAAACGCTAGAATAAAAATAGTCGAGTTTGCGGCTGATGTAAAAAAAAACGGGAGGCCCGAGACAATAAGCAATAAGCCTACTTTTGTTTTTGTCAAAAAAAAAAGTAGGCTTATTGCTTATTG
>RBNK01001004.1:0-18474 GCA_003990785.1 Endogone sp. FLAS-F59071
TTAATAATAGTAACTTAATCCTCTGAGCACTAGTTGATTAACATCTTCATATTGAATAGTTGCTTCTTAATTAATTATCATTTTTGTTTGGTAAAATATTTTTCTTCTAACCAAGTTTTAGTAGTATTTGTTGTAATTATTAGCTTATTATATCTCTCTCCTATCAACGATTGATTGTACATCATATGTCACTCAATTGTGGCTTAGACGATCTTTATTTATATCAACCAATTATATTTTAGCATTAATAAATATATGCATATTAGCTTCATGAGCCAGTGCGCTCTTTACTTCAAACACACATTCGAAGATCAATTTCAACAGGTTATGAGCTCCAAGCTGCTCGAATTGCAGCTCGACAACCTGAGATCTATGCAATCATAGCATCTATGCAATCATAGCAATTACAACTGCGATTACAGTAAGCGTTTATTTAATATTGTAAACAATGCATCAAACAACGTGATAAACAATACGACAAATGACACTGTGATAAAGCAATGCGATAAACAATACATAACGATATAGCATTCAATGATATAACGAAATGGACAACCTATATACATCATCATCAGTAACAAGATCGACAAGATTGTGGTCTAAATCAAAAACAGACAACAGATATCAAACCCTTGATGACAACAAAGAATTGGATAGCAACCATCAGAGCAATATAGGATTTAGCCTTAATTGACAGGAACAGATGGCTACAATGATTAGAAATCAGGAAGATAAATTAGACATGCTGACAACCTTATTGAGTAAATTGATAGCAAAAATCGACAAAACAAATGCATTACCCAGTGCACCAACCAATCAGAATGCAGCTATAGAAGGTAACATACTACAAATACAATCACCATCACCAACAACATCAACAAAGCTTAATGATCTAGCAAAGGAGTACCTGAGATCGATTAACAAATTTGATGGGTCAGGAGGCGCACCCAGATTGTTCAATTACTTTGATGCTATAGAGCAATTTATCACCAGCGCTGATCTATCAGTACAAAAGGAGGAAGTCAATACAGTGATCAGTAAAATTACAAGCAATACTAGAATGTGGTTACAGAGGCATGTGAACACATCAGGAGAATTTAATTTGTAGAATGAGCTTAAAGAGGCTATAATGCAAAAATATGCACCAATGGAACAATTGTTATGAATGCACGATAAGCTTGCGATGATGAAGCAAAAAGGATCAATCGAAGATTATAATGATGCATTCAACCGAATTATAGTGTAAATCGAAGACATGACCAATACAAAAGCTATACCGCAATATCTCTGGGGTCTAAGCCCCAGATACTGGGAATTAATACTTGCATGGGAGAATATGCCGACAATACTGGAGACCTTACAACTCGCATACATCAGATTCGACCCAGATAGTAAACAAAGATATGATGAAGCCCACGTGACCGATCGAGGTGGCTACTGAGGCAGCTACCAAGGCGATTACCAAGGCGACGGTCACGGTAACCGAGGCAGAAGTGCCGGACGAAGCCGAGGCTATAACAATGATAATGGAAACAATTGAGGAGGTCATCATAATGACAAAAGTGACCAAGGCAGCGATCATGGAGCTCATCAAGGCAGGAATTTTCGAGGATATCCTCAGAAATGTTATATCTGTAAGGGAGAACATGAAATATTTCAATACAATAAATTCAACGATTGGGTAAAAACAGAAAAAGAAAAGGCTAAACCGAGAGCCAAAGCAAATCTGGCAATTAGTACCATTATCAATTCAGATACTACGCAACATATGTTCAACCAATGGGAGATTTTCGAGATGGTGGCTGAGCACAACGGCTTAGTCACGTATGCAGGGAACAAGAAACTATGCATGACGCACATTGGGATGATTAAGCTCGATGATGAGCTGAAATTATGGGACATTTTATATGTACCAGAAATCACCAGAAATTTAATATCTGTACAGGCATTGACACATGACGGAAATGACATAACCTTCAAAAGGGACAGATCAGTAATTAAAATCAGTATAGATCATAAAGAAATCAAAATCGGACATACCAATGGTGACCTATTTTATTTATCGACATCACCAGAGCTATTAGAAGCAAACATCGCCGATTCCAAGATTGATGACTATACATTATGGCATCACTGGCTGGGTCATCTGGGCTGAAATACTCTGCAATCAATCAACAAATTTGTCACAGGGCTTGGAGATGTACAGCTGTTAACCGGACAAATCGAAATATATGCCGGGTGTGAACATGTGAAGTCGCACTACAAGCTATTCGGACATGTGAAAAATCAATCGATAGAGCCTATCAGAAGAGTACACTCAGATCTGTGCAGGCCGATGCCCACGCCATCAGTCAATGGAGCAAAATATATATTAACATTCATTGATGATGCTACTCGCTATGTCACAACATATTTTATTGACAATAAAAGTAATACATTTGATCGATTCTGGGCATTCAAGGTGTTCGCCGAAATGTAATCAGGCCAAAAACTGAAGATTCTTCAGTTCAATAGAGGAGGAGAGTATGTAAACACTGAGATATGCAAATTTTTAATCAAAAACGGAATTCATCATAAAATGACGACACCGGACATGCTGCAACAAAATAGTGTCACTAAACGATATAACTGGATATTGATGGAGTCAATCTAGGCCATTAAAATCACTGCTGACATACCTGATGAACTTTGGGCAGAACTTGCCACAAGTGCTACATATTTACGCAACCAATTACCAACATAAGCTAATAAGGAGAGTACTTCACCATTTGAATTATGGTATGGTTACAAGCCTGATATCAGTAACTTATGCATCATATAGGCTGATGCATACATGCATATTTGTAAAGAAAAAAGATCGAAACTGGCGCCCTGATCCAAAAAGCTTAAAATAATTGGCTATCATGATGAAAAGAAAGCATATAGGCTCTAGGATCCAACCAATAGAAAGATAGAGATCAGCTGCGACATCACATTTAATGAATCTATTATATTAAAATTCCCAACAATCATCAACCTAGAAGATCAAGAATATGTCATTGAAGCAATCATTGAAGAATGCAAGATTGATGAAAAAAGGCAATATCTAGTAAAATGGCTAGGCTATGACAATGACGACAACACCTGGGAGCCAATCAAACAATTAATTGACACTGAAGCTCTACAAATTTGGCAAGATCGCATGCCAGAAGCTAATTTAATTGAATTGACCGATGACCCAATGACATACAAGAAAGCAATTTCTCTGCCTGATGCAAAGCTTTGGGAGGAAGTGATCAATCAAGAGCTTAAATCACTTAAGAATAATAATACATGGATAATTGTATCTGAAGTGCCCACAGGATACAAACCGATTGGATGCAGATGGGTATTTAAAAAGAAGCTCAACACTGATGGATCAGTTGCTAGGTACAAGGCGAGATTAGTTGCCAAGGGATATTCACAATAGCAAGGAATTGATTACAATGAAACATTTGCTCCTGTGGCGAAATTCACATCAATCAGAGTACTTTTATCGATCAGTACAACCTTAAACTTAGAAATTCATCAAATAGATGTAAAAAACTGCATTCCTGAATGGCGATCTTGATGAGGAGATCTACATGATGATACCTGAAGGAATTGACCAATTGGAGCTATCACTAAGAGCTGTATGTAAGCTCAATCAATCATTGTATAGACTAAAGCAATCACCTTGTATGTAGAATTAGAAGATTAACAACTACCTCAGCCAATCAGATTTTACAAGACTATAATCAGATCATAGCATTTATCTAAGAAGAAGACAAAATGATCAATCACTGATAATTATTGCCATATATGTCAATGATCTACTAATTCTGGCTGATTCGATGGAAACGATGAACAAATTCAAGGTGGAACTTAGCAACACATTTGATATGACAGACTGTGGCGAAATTAAACATTTTTTGGGTATTTGAGTCATACGTGATCAAAAAACACACACAATCACAATTAATCAAAGTCACTTCGCTAATTAAATCATTACAAGGTTTAATATGACAGATGCCAAGCCAATCAGTACACCCCTTGATCCATCCATTCAACTCAAAGCTGAAGGGGGAAAATCTGCAGATCAAAGTCTATTCAGACAAATGATTGATAGTATAATGTACCTGATGATCAGGACGAGACCTGATCTAGCTGCTGCTGTCAGCATCATCAGTCAATTTTCAGCTAATCCAATGCAAGAACATCACCATGCTCTCAAACAATTATTAAGATATATTAAAGGAACAGCCAATTATAAGCTGTGCCTTAGATGTGATCAGGATCTAAGACTGATCAGTTTCAGTGATACCAACTGGGGAGGAGATATTAATACACAATGATCAACCATAGGTTATATTTTCAACCTATCAGGAGGAGCCATCAGCTGGTCAAGCAAATGCTAACCAACCATTGCCCTATCAACAACTGAGGCAGAATATATGGCATTAGTATATGTGATGAAAGAAGCCATTTAGCTACACACCCTATTGGATGAGCTAGGATATTTACCGAATTGTGCAACAACCTTATTTGAAGACAACCAATCAGCAATTGCCCTCGCCAAAAATCTAATTAATCATGCTCGATCAAAGTATATTGACATTCAGTACCACTTTATTCGAGAGAAAGTTGAATCAAAGGTAATAGATATCATTTATATGATGATAGATGAAATGATTGCTGATGCATTAACCAAGCCACTTGCGTGACCCAGACTTGAAATGTTGATTACAAAAATGGAGTTACGTAACTAACTTTTTTCAAAAACTTTTATTTTCTTTATTATATCATTCTTATCACTCAAGTAGTATTTTACATATAGTTATTTGCAGTAAATGTACTTCATGGATGCCATTCGTGATGTACAGTAGAATATTTTTTATTTTTTTTATTTTTATTTTTTTTATCAAGATATGTCAAGCAGGGGGAGTATTGTAATTATTAGCTTATTATATCTCTCTCCCATCAATGATTGATTGTATGTCGTACATCACTCAATTGTAGCTTAGACAATCTTTGTTTATATCAACCAATCATATTTTAGCATTAATAAATACACTCATATTGGCTTCATGAGCCAGTGTGCTCTTTACTCCAAACATACATTTGAAGATCAATTTCAACAGTATCCTAATGGATAATAGCTAATTATATAGGTGTGGCTTTATTTCTAGCTGCTGTATCTATTAAGACTAGGTGATATATTTCTCTTATAGGTCCTCTAAGTTAGGTAGCTAGAATAGTGATCTATCAGATGCTGATCAGTTCTTTGGCTATGAAGTAGCTTTTCAAATCATCTAGGAATTCTTGAACATATTTTTTGATATATTTATAAATAGTAGGTAGTCTGTTTGATATGATTTCTTTATTCTCTTAAAGTCTTCTCCTAGGTAGGTATAGTAATATGGGCAGTGGTGGTGATAGTGCCATCCTTACTTTTATCTTCTACTATAGGTTTTGGCAAGTTCAGTTATACAGTATAGGTAACAAATTGGTTGAGATATTAATTAATTTTCTGCCAGTCAGTACCAATTGTAATAGACTAAAATATATTAATAGCAAAATACTCTGGAATTGAGTAAGTACAGAAAATACATTTCAGGGGTCTTAGTAGGTTATGTAGTAGCATCTTAAGAAGGTTTATATATATAAGTATTAACTGGTAAGAATAAGTGCAATTGGTTGAATAAAATATATATCTGTTAGAATCTCAAAACTATTCCAATTGCTCATTCCTTGAGTAAGGCTTTTACTATCCCTTGGGTTGTCTGTTGTAAGCTTCCTTAGCTTGTTGCAGTCCAAATTTTATTAATAATTGTAAGAGGGGTATTTATATAAATTAAAGGGAGTGCTATATAGATAGCTGCTCAAAACTCCCAGTATAAATTGATTGATTTGCTAAGATAAAATAAAATACTATATCAAGTTATAATATAATTGGGTGGCAGAATAATATATCAGATCGAAATACTATTTTAGATTATAATGATATTATGGGTCTCAATAATAACACTAAGAGTCTTAATAACACTAAGGTCATATGACTATGATCAAATTTAGTGTCATCACAAAATGTTCCGTCACAGTATCTACCTTGGTCAGTCATGCCAAGGGGAGCATCCCGAAGCCATACTTGGGCAGATTGTCGCGTGCTTCCCAAGACGCGTTGACAACAGATGCGTTAACTACATACGGAGTGACAACTCCATTTATCTACGTTTACAGCTTGCTTGGACAATAGAGTTTTGATTTCAAGAATGTCGTTGCACTCATCAAACCGCCGTCTTGCATGCATCACTATATCCATCCCACCGTTCGTCCTCCCACCGTCCACATGCACATTGGCGCCCGGGGCTTGGAGATGGCGGCTCGTCGCAGCTTCGCGTACGCTTCAGCATTGTCTCGCCTTTGCGCACGCCTATCGGCAGTGTGCCTCAGGGCTGCCTCCCAGGAGGCAGGGAAAATGATGGTGGAAGTCCTATGAGCTCTGAACAAATGACTTATAATGCTTGGGATTCAATCATATTACAATTGAAGAATTTTTATGATCATGTCATCGTTCATAGGGAGTTTGTGCACCGTGTGAATCATATGACTCTTCAATGGTACGACTCCTATTGTCGTTATAGACTCCCTTCACTCCGACGAGCAAATGATCGTCGCTGTTGCCGGCAGATCGAAGATTCTCCTGGACTCTCCGGAGGCAGTTCTCGAAGCTGGAAATGGCGTTGTCGGGCTTGATCAGATCCTGCTGGCTTGACCAGCGCAGGTAAGGTGCATAGAACAGAATCGCCTGATGGCATTGTTTATCATGTCATTAAGCGCGGTATCCGAAGCCTTAAGATCGCTGGAGCGATTCAGACCGGCAAAATCGAGCATCATTACCAGATACTGTCCAGGTATGATCTTTCCCGCACCAACATCATCAATAGCAAGCTACTTAAAAAGTTCGTCGTAGCGCCCTCTGTACTCGAGGCCGTGGAAATGGGCGAGGATGCTGAGGGTTAGAGACTTGCCGAATCGGCGCGGTCGCAGGAAGAGCAGGACTCTGCTTCCGAAATTTTCGAGTACTGCGTTCGATCGAAATATGCAAGATTGAAATTGGCGCGCAGCGCGAGAAAATTGCTTGAATCGTTGATCGGAAAATGGCAGATGTTTTTCGAGCTGAACGTCAACCTTGCCGCCCTGTAATCACATGCATGAGCTGGAGTCGTTTGAGCTGTTACAGCTTCGGTTCTTTGCTTCCGAACAACGATCGTCATCGCCGTCCTCGCGGTTTGAATCGGTGTATTCGCGCTTTCGGTCCTTGACATCGACCGCCTTATTTACCGTTTGCAAAGCCGGCCTCGAAACGGCTAAGCTTGAAGTCATCCCATTGCTTTCCAGAAGATTTGCCACCTGATCGGAGATCGATGTTTCCCTCACTTGCTGTTCTGTGAACTAAAAAACCCAAAGATATATTAAGAGATTTTTTTCAAAATATAGTACAGTACTTACTTGCTGAATGTCTTTCACTGAGGTAACAACTCTGCTCCGCAAACTGCGACTGATATAGTTCTTCAAAGTACTTTCAGTTATATCATTCAGTCGCTCAAAAGGCTAAAAAAAAGCCGACGGTTAGTACGATAGTATTGGTTGCCCCCAGCTCCTTTTATAAGAATATAAATACCTGATATTCCTTTAACCTCTGTATAAAAGATCTATATGCTCTATGAATATCTCTTCTTGAAAGTATGTTCTGAGCCAAAGTCTTTCCACGTCATCAACAGAGTTGATAGGAATCTTTGAGATAATGACTTGTAACACGAAAAGCTGATACGACCAGTCTTCAATCTCAATATTCGCTAATGCCGGATGAAAGGATTCAGGCGGTATGAAGGGCGGTACATTTGGTGGAACAACGAGACGAGGTCGTCTAGATGGTAAATTGTGATCCTGTTGTGTAGTCATAGATACGGCTTGTGATGAATAAAGTGCGGGGAAAGAAGGAAAAAAAAAAGGGGGGGGGGGGAGGCGTGACGTAAACAACTCTTTGCCTAGGCATCAAAACCTGACCATTTCGAGGACTGAAATATATATAATCAGTTTCGTTACTCCTTGCGGCCCTTTGGCGAGGGAACCGGAGCTGCGCGTTATGAATTTTATGCGGCCATTTGGCGATATAGTTCCTCTGGCACACCTTACATTGTCAAATGCTATTGCGGCCCTTTGGCGGATAGCCTCTTTGTGGTAAGGTCAGACAGGTAAAACGGAACGACGTTGCGGCCCTTTGGCGGACTGAATTCTAAGACAGTCTTCAATCTGTTGTGCGGCCATTTGGCGGCAACTTATTGAACCTGTGTTCATTGTTGTGTTATTATTAGAATTATTAACAATCACAATATTGGATCTTGATCAGTTTTCTGGCAAACCTTTCCTATTAGATTTATTCAGCGATACTCCTGTCTACCTTGTGGCCCCTGTTGAGCAATGTCGGTCATTACATCGGAAGCTAGGATGGAAATTTGTGAATGCCGACTATGGCGGAGGACCAAGCACACTTTGGTATATATCATGTTCAAGCCTGGTGACCTAGTAACGTCAAATGTTCACTTTGTCCGGTTTTGTTGCAGAACGCCCCATATCAGAAGTTATTAGAGCTTTAACTAATTTTTTCAATACATCAAACTGATATTCTTTTCCAATTTTCTAAAGCTATTCTCAATTGAGATAAATAGGTTGTGCGAGACGAATACGTTACACGAGTTGGTTGCGCGAGATGAATAGGACTGATGATAAAATACACATCAAAATTGTTATGATGATACCAATTAACTATAAATTAAAGTAAGAAAAATAAGTACATAGTTAATCATCTTTCTGTCGGGTCAGTGTATATTCAAATTTCCACTTATTATGGTTTGTTGAACGTTCATAACTATCGCAAACATTTATTACAATGACATCTTTTCATATCCAGTCACAAGGGGCGCCCATAACATGACAGTAGATTCCGAGTTTCTAAATGTTTCGTCCTTGTTGATGTCAGTGGTAGTGCCTTTATGGGGCAATAATGATGCTGTCGACACAACCGATGTGATATCTAGTTCTAATAGCGCCTCAACATTAACAATTCTGTCTCTTAATCGCCAGAAATGCTAGTTGACATATATGACCTTTAAATTAGTGATGAGGAATCTCTGTAAATATCGCTTATTAAACATTATGCACAATGATATAGTTACCTTACGAACATTTCCTTCCGCCTTTTGTATAGCAATCATTTCCATGTGGTTAAGCCCTATAAGCTCTGTAACAATCTGCCATTGAAATATGACGGGGATAGAGAGAGAAAGGAATTGAATTTCACTTTTGATGAACGATAGAAACATATGACCATTAAGAAGGCTAATAAACCGATAAAGCCGGTTCAAAATACTCTCATGTACGATACAATACTAGGCTATACGCGATAGATTGTAAAGTCGATCACACCTTGTTACCCAGTAAAACGGGGACCTCCGAGGTCATTGATGCTGAAGGATGCAAGTTGGCAGAAGTTGCACAGCAGTTATCTGTCAGATACGCTATAAGCCTATATCCTTTGCTCGAGGTAAGTTTGAGCTGGCTCAATCTAAAAATCGATGCCTAGCAAAAGAAATATGACGATTAAAAACGTTGGAATTGTAAATGATTTTACACTTTTCGCACCCAGGAATATATCAAATATAAAGAAGATGCGACTAACAACAGCAAGTTCGAACCTAGAACACAGCGATGACCAGATACCTTGACAAATATCTTTTCACCGTTACTTGGTTGCCATTCTAAACTCATCGCATGCTTCAAATCCGATAGTGATAAAATGACCCCTTTTTTCCGAGCTAATAGATGTGTGTATCATATCAGACAAGGGAAAGTAATATTAATTAAGGGCATTCTTGAAGTGGGATGATGCTATTGACGGATTCCTTGTAGCTAACCTTTGCTGTCGTCAAATTCCCCATGAGCTAAACCGGAAAGTATGAGAGACCTCTTGGATTCAGTTAAAGGCTTATTACTTAGCAATGACGCTTTCGTAGAGGGGTCAATCAAAGCAAGAGGTCGCGTAGACACCGATTTCATCTTATCTTCCGTATTGGCAACTAAGTTTATGCTTTTCCCTAAGTTATCGTAATTCTTTAGTGTCGACTTTGGCTCTAATTTAAGGTTTCCTGCTTCTACTTTATATTTAGTTTCGAGGATTGTACACTCGTTCGAGTTTTCCCTTCGATCCATGGCTGTACCTGAAGCTTGTCTGTCGACAGCTCCATCAAGATTGTTTTGCTTTAATGGCGTTGATAAGTCATCATCTAGATCCGTCAAGCCGCCAAAAGTCTGGCTTTGCAATCCCTGTATGAAACCAATGTTTCGCCGCTTTCGTGATTGATTATCGCCGTCTTCAACCAAAGATGAAAGCCCTAAGCCGGTTGATAAATTTCGTTTCGGGAATATGAGACAAGTGCGAGCGCCTGAACCGCAGCGTCCATCAGAGTTGGCAATATCGCTTGTTTTGCGGTCTAAACATTTGCCAGGAAATGATGCACTATTTGCGGCATCGCTCCGTTCACCACGAATACTATTAGAGGTTTCAATATGGCCGATATCACTACTTCGTTCCGTACAATTCAAGTTGTAGGGTTGTGTTATGTATTCTGTTTTCAACTCTTCTGAGGTGTTCATCATAGTCGCAGGTGTATGCTCAATACCATCTTGCCTAGCCGGCATTCTGTGCGAGTAAATTAAATTCACCAGATAATTCAATAGGTGTTAAAAACTCCTCTCAAGGATAAACAATCCTCAAAACTCCGGAGGGAAGTCAACTTACCCCAGTCGTGCTTTTAGACGGCGCGTCACTTCTTCAATGATGTCTTTGCCCCTAAGCTCTGGTAAAGGACCTCTGAGAATTTCGATGTTGTGTGGTTCCAAAATTAAGACGCCTCGGAGAATACGTGGTGATTTGACCAATATCTATATAATACGCTGAAAAGTTTACCCTTAGTGTTCACTTAGAGCAATCGGTATATTGAGAAACACCAGTCTTACCTTTAATCCCAGCGGGGTGTTCATACTCAAGACTGGTATTAGTTTATACTCCATAGCCTGAACTTCCTGCGTGCCGTCAGTCAACGTAAGCTTCAACATAGCTTTCGGGAAAATGGGCTGCTCGTCTTGTGATCTTTCTACGTAGAGACGCCGAACCGGAGCAAGTGCTGTAGCAGCCTCAAGTAAAGAATGCAAAGAATGGCCAACATCGATGACATCGATTATCTGGAGCAAATAGTTGGCGGGAAGTGTTGTATTTTGGAGATCGCGTACGTTTGGAGGGAGACAGGGCATGATATAGTCTGTCGAAATGAAAAGCCACACAGATTTTTAAGGTTTAAAACTCTTAAATACTTGGTTAATAACAAATCTATTAATATTCTAATAAAGCTATTAATATTTTTTTTAGACACAGATAAAGTCACATGATCAGCTAGTTCTATATATGGGGTCCCCAGAGCATCTGACGGTCACAGCTCAGCAGAGTTAGAAATTAGCGATTATTTTTAGACTACTAAGAAATCAAATCCATTTCTCCCCATTTTTTATTTTTTGTATTTTCCCTTCACTCCCCATTTTTTATTCCCACCTCTCTCTTACCTATTCCAACATAGTTCAACATAGTTTATAATATGGGGCGTGCTGCAACAAAACTAGACAAAGTGAACGCCCTATTCATTATGATAATATGTTTATTCATGCAAATACAAAATGCATCCTTCTTCCTCTTAGCTCTGATAAATTACGAAAGAAGACCGATGTTTCTGCTTCCTGATGGCATCCTATTCTGAGCACTGCAGCTCGTCAAAGAAGTCAAATATCGTCTTTAGTCCTTTTTTTTTTTTTTGACTTCTGGAGTCGGGATCGTGTCTCCCAGTGGGGACAACGGAGGGCTCGGAGTTCTCAAGCGTTGGCGGGCAATGGCCTGCACTGTTTGGTTCAACTGAAGTAGAGTATGCTATGACAGAGGTTTAGGAAATCGCATTGTAAGTTAAATGGTGAAATGGAGAAAATATATATATATATATATATATATATATATATAATGGCCATACACGCAGGCTTAACATCAACTCTATAAACGGAGGCAGTTGGTCGGCCATCACAGAGAGAGTCGTTGGGATCGTCAAGGTTCCCATCTCCGTCATGAAGTAGAATTTTGCCGACGCGTCGAACTTCATCGCATAGATTGTCCACCGATTACCTGTTGGTTAAAAATTCGGGGTGAAAAAGCAGCTTCCACATTCACGGCAACGCTCTGACGGCTTACCTGACACCAATATTCCGATGGTGAAGATTTTCTCCATGTCCTCCTTCTTGAAGTGAAGGGCGTATCGATATTGATCTAAGGTATCCTTCAGCTGTATTGTCAACTCGGATCTGTCGACGCGTTCTTTTGTTTGCCGACTTCGAGTGATAACAGCTCTACCTTATAATTCCTCAACTCTAGTAGCATATCAACTTTGTGACAGTCGTGGCTCAGCTGTGTATACTCGGCATGTATGTATCGGCGCTTCCTATTTGTTACCGACCGAATCTCTTTTTCAACCCTAAGCAGAAGACAAGGCGTTAAAAATGACTAGACTGCAATCAGATCTTACAAATGACTTCTCACCAATAGAGTTGAAAGCGACCGATATCAAATTCCAGAAGGTCGGAAAACAGTGGGCCTAAGATGTTAATAATGTAGTCTCGTTCGCACTGCGAACGATCGAGTATGTTCATCTCGCGCCGAAGACACTTGTAGCTGTGAGAATCCAACGTCATCTCGGTGAGAATTCGTTTAGGAAAAAAAAAGCGTTCAATCATCAACTTACAAAAATGCAATCATCTGCGCAGCCAGAAACCCATCTCCAGCGTCGTCGAGGTCCTCGAGCTGCCGTTGCAGCTTTACCAGGCCCTTCAACGAAGACTAAAAAAGGAAAGCCGTAGCCTGTTGTCAAAAGACACGATAGCGAAAGTGCCGAGGTACGATATCTTACCATATCGGCATCACTCAGCAGCTCGCTCTTTGCGTAGATACTGCCTATACTTCTGAACCAACATTCCGTTGTCGACCACAGAAAAAATGCGCCTCCATTCAACGGGATTCCAGTTGGAGAGGTCGATAATTCGAGATGATATCGTCCTATCAAAGAATCGGGTACTGTTAGCCGAGTGATGGCGAGCAAGTAAGCTTCCAGTCTATCGGAGAGAAGAAAAATAGTAAATTACTGAATGGTGATATCACGGCTCTTAAGCCCGTTCATAACTTTCTGCCAGATTTTTTCCAAATTGTCGCCGTTCGAGAGTTCGTTGACAACCTTTACAAAGCCAAAAAAAAAAAAAAAAAAAAAAAAAAAAAAAAAAAAAAAGTTAGATTATCGTGCCTCAGCGCGAAGATGTGAAAGTTTAGCAGTC
Source organism: Endogone sp. FLAS-F59071 (assembly GCA_003990785.1). Lineage (NCBI taxonomy): Eukaryota > Fungi > Mucoromycota > Endogonomycetes > Endogonales > Endogonaceae > Endogone > Endogone sp. FLAS-F59071. Next base: position 13,477 of record RBNK01001004.1, read on the forward strand.
GAAGAACCGACATGTTCTGTAAAATGCTCTTCTGATTGTTGCAAAACATCGGACATCTGGAGTGCAGTCGTATTTTCTTCAGCTGAAATATAAAATATGCTATCCTTTAGTCTGTACAATATTCGGTTTATAGATATATTTTTGAGCTTCTCCGTTATACGTATGTTTGTCATTAGTACATTTGTACACTCATGGATACGTGTAATTTTGATTTAAATTTTTTATACGCTCAATAGGTGCGAATGGATCTCGGAATCAATTGCATCACGTCATAATTCTGAACGGGATATAGATATGTTTGTCAAATCTCATATCTTCTCTTGTCTAAAGGGTGTCACTGATCAACACTTGTAAGCACTATCTTCTCCCTGCGGGTTTGCTTGATCTTCGTAATTAGCTTCTTGTTCATATTGTTGACCGGATTATTAGTATCCCGAGCATCACGTGATCGCAGAGCGAGTGCCTTGGATTCCCCCGACAATGCAGAAGGATATCATGTAGACTGGATGTTTACGGTATGCTCGCTTAATATACCATTATCATTATTGATAATGTTCGGATTACTAACAGTTACTTTTGACAGCGGCACGATCTTTCCAACGCGAAGATTGATTCCGACACTTTGAAACTTCAAAAAACATTACGAGACATGCACAAAGCACTTCTCAAGGACATTTCCACAGCGGGCAGTGGAGCGGTTACAAAACCAGTGCTTAATGCATTCACCAAGCTAATAATGCCTGGATTTGTTTTTTCTTTTTTTTTTTTATCCGCGTAATTCTGGTCGTTTACGTTGGTGCTGGCTTCTACGCGTCACGGCAAATGGCTGAATTCAACATACCAACTACTTACGACCAGCTTGAGGGCTTTATCGATGTTGCACGTGCAATGTTGCGAGCTAAAGTTGGTAATATTTCGTATCTTTCTTGGTTTCATCCATTCGGAATAACACTCACCCATGTTCTTTCCTTGAACAGAACATCATACGTAACACTATTTCATGGTTCAAGACAATGAAAGTGAGGGCTGAGAGGGAACAATTCGAATCAGGAAGAATACAGGTGGACAATGGCCCGCCAGAGTTTGCCACACCAAGCAAAAAACGGATTTCAAGGAAGGTGAGTTTTGTTCTGTGTCTCACACAACTTTCAATGTGCCGAAAGTGTTCTTAATTGCCTTCCGCACATTTTCCCAAGTTGTCAACGGAAATCGCATCGAAGCCGAGCTTATTTGCAGACCAAGAGAATCCTTTTCTTTAAGTGACAAGGGAAAAATTACACATGTATTCTTGGGTGGGTGGGTTGGCGAAGTGGAAACAGCGTCATTGAACAAATGCACCAGAAGATATTTGCAACCCTATTTTAGCTTTGTTGGAAGTATTGGCGGTTGCGCTTTTTTATTATCAAATAAAACGCGAGTTACAATTTTACTACGTCGCGTAAGCGCGTTTTGTTGTGACTATTAATCTACACTACACGTGACTTATCTATCTACGTTATGCGACTGAAGGCGTAATTCCAACAGGAAGTAATAAAACTAGACATGACATATACGACTATCTCTATGTAAATTACTATATGAAACTCATTTACATCAAATCCACTATGGAACCGAAAAACTATAGTACCATCAGGAGCATTCTAAAAAGACAACAAGGTGAGAAAATTGCTCTGTATGTTTTCAAAGTATCTGATACCAAAGCTATTCAAGAATATTTGGATAAAGAGAGAATTACCTATGAAATTTACAAACAAGTATACATCAATTCTATTGATTCTAATAGAAGCATAAATCTATCTTACCAAGAAGATATTTCTGGATGAAGTCAGCAAGGATTAAATTCTAAGAAGTGAGAATTACCAGAAATTTCCTAAGAATCAAGGAAAAAAAGAAAAATCTTTGAGTAGAAGACTGCATGGGTATGCAGATAGATGTATAGGGGTATTCCTATATGTATCCTCAATATACTGTGTAAAAGAAATTTAACAAAACTAGACAAACTGTACATAAAATATATATAAATATATATATATATATGAGGTGAGACCTGTGTCTTTAGCATAGTCTGCAAGGGGAAATTTGATAAGAATTATATATCTATTTCAAATATTTATATATCTCTTTTTCAAATATATATATATATATATATGAATATGTATTTTTAAGTCAATAACTGTACAACTATATCTACTACATATATTATACTATAAATTAAATATAGTATAATATAATATATGTCATTCTCTGTGTTAATTCATCTGTCTGTACATCTATTCTGAATTTATGATGCTTGCCTGTCTTTCTCATTTTAGTTATTCTGACTTTTCTTTTATTCTCTTTGTTATAACAATCTTGCTAAAATCTTCAAGGATCTCTCTGCATGATGCACATGTGAGTTATGTTACTGATTTCAGTAAGTAAACTTAAGATCTTACTATAAGCAGTAGTTGCAGTACATTCTTTCATTCCTTATATGATTCAGGTACTGTGATTCGTTTTGTTTATACCTAGGGGTAGGTTGGGTGATTCTAACATTTTATTTATCCATGAAGCTTGTTTTCAGATATAAGCTAATTCATTATCTATTTTCCTTCTAACTCTTAGGTTATTTATATGAATCGGGTTCTTGGTCGGGTATCCTGGCTTTCTGTGTGAGCTTATTCGACAAGCTGAACTGATTCATCAGTCATTTACTAGGGTTATTGGCAGAACAAGGTAAGTAATTTATATATATATACATGCATGTCAGGCTGTCTGAATGCTGCACATATCAGTCAAACTGAATGCTGCATATGTCAGTCTTACTGAATCTTACCATGAAGTGTCAGTTATAAGATCTTGAGGTATGAGATTCATATATGATTCTATTTCTGGTAACTTACTTTCTTTTGGTGATTTGTTTCTTAGCTAGAGGTCTCATTATGTGTCTTGCTTTTGTTGTCTAGATTTGTCTGCTCTCTTCGACAAGGGTTATCTTACTTGCTTAGGTTAGCAATGAGGTCTCTTTCCAAATGAGGTCTCTCTAGTACATAGGTAAGTTCTTAGAGTCTTACCAAGATTCAGGGGTGCTTATGCTTAGATTGCTTGGGTAGTCATTCAGCGAGTATAAGAATGGTCATCTGACATCTCTGTCTTATAACTCTAAACTTAAAGTCTTTCTAAATCACATACTACTCCTTTCTCCTATACTTCCATTATGACTTTGCAGTACCAACAATATCTAGTTACTTCTGTCCTTAGCAAGCATTGCTGGGATGACAATGATGAGGTTGTCTGTGAAACTCCTCCTACCAGTCGTCATTCCTAAATTGTAGTAGATAGTGACAATAAGATTGTTCATGAAACTCCTCCAGGTTTTTGGGATGAAGCAGCCTGGTATTATGAACTAGACTTGACTCCCAGTCCTGTGGTAAGTCCAGATTTTGAACATAAAGAAGAGGAGAAAGAAGAGGTTGAAGCAGCTATAGTGGTAAGTCTTGATTTCAACAATGACAGTGTAGTAACTCAGCTGCTCCCAGTTGATAAGGGCTTTGATACAGATGCAATGCTATATCCTGATAGGTAGTTGGCAGTAGGTGGGAATCTTCCTGAAGTATTTTTTATTTACTGACAGTTTTTTTTTTTTTTTTACTATGTTTTTCTTATGTAATTAGAACTGTCTTAAAATCTGGTGACTTCTGAAGGATATTTAGATTCTTTCAGTCAAGTCTAGGATTTGAGCATCTTGGTCTCAACTCCTGGATTGTCGAGTCCTATACCTTCAGGGTCATCAGATAAGGAGAATGAGTTTCCTAATGTTAATGATGGGTAAGTATCTTCTTCTTCAATAATTTTGTCAGGATTGAGAATTCCTATTAATTTCTATATGAATCTCTTCATTAGGGACAAGAGTGAAGTTTCTGGGTCTGATTTAGATTCAGATGGATTTTAGACACCAGTAAGGGCTATCATCTGGCATGCTCCAGGGAGTCCTTCTCTTGTTTGTGCTATTGTTCTATCTAATTCTGCTATTATTCTATTTGATTCTGATGAGGAAAGCAACAAGTTCCTAGAGGTTGATCAAGTTGGTTACTTATTCAAGTAAATAATATAATTTTTGCTGAGTTTGTCTAGAGAGAAATTTCCTAATGAATTCCTATAGGATTTTTATAATTAATAAATGTTCAATAATTGTTCTTCTTCTATCTAGGAGTCAATCTAAGTAGATGGCTGTCCATTGCTTTATCTTCCTCCATGGGTTTCCACAAGGTATATCTATTCTTCTATCTAGTAATTGTTTGAATGTTTAATATCTTTTCCAGTATCTATCCATTTATTCAGACTTATCATGTTTAGGACCTGATCTAGTCAGTGATTCGAGAATATATATTCCATATATGCCAAATGTTTTTTGATATTGATAAATATCTCTCTCCTGCAATTGTAGGTCCAATCATTATTTGATTATTTTATTCTTCTTCCAGGGCAGGTGTTAGTGGTTCTTATAGTCATTTCCTATAGTGCATACCAGGGGGCACTAGCTTCAAGGTAGTTATAATTTATTCATTTTTTCATCAGTTTGGTCAAGTGCTGATTCATTGATAAAAGTCTGTTCAACTAACATTTCATAAATATCTTTTCTCAAGGTTACTTGTCTTTCAAAGTTCATCTACTTTTGAATTTGTTTACTTCTTCATTGCTGTAAAGTCTTTTACCAAGGGTTTTGGCAAGCTCTTGTCAAGCAATATAGATGACAGAAATCTGATTGATGATCTGATAATTTTCTATCAGTCGGCACCAATTGTGATAGACTAAAATATTCTAACAGCAAAAATATTCACTATAGTATATCTTAGAAGTCTTAGTGAGTTATACAGTAGTAGCTTTGAAGAGTAGGGGTGACCAGCAGGAAAGTGTATTAAATAGTAAATGTAATATAATAAGCTTTGTCACAAATAAACTTCTTTCTCTCTCTAACCATTGCTTAGTTCTAGACTAAGGCTTCTTCTGCAAAGTCTA
>RBNK01001005.1:0-18466 GCA_003990785.1 Endogone sp. FLAS-F59071
AATTGGACCATCCGCATTTCACCAACTATCCCAAATGGCCTTTGAGGAACTTAAAGAAGAAATCCGCGTAATACAAAGGGATTTCGACCAATTGGAACAGTTCCTTGATTTGTGAAACCTTTTAACCGTCTTAAATCTCTCAACCGTCTTAAATCTTTAACCGTCTTAAATCCATAACTTATATAACTCGTTATATCATATAAATTCATAATTAGTTTATATTTTGAATAGCCAATAGTTCTCCGAGTAGTAACCTAGGCAGCTACCCGTATAGCACCTCGAGAATTTTGTATAAATATCCCTCAAATCTTTATTCAATAAACCTCAGTTCAATAGCAGTGCACACTCAAGATCCCTTTGAGAGCTAAAGATCTCACCCCCCCTTCTATACACATCAAAAAGCGCTAAAGACTATAAGTCTGAAATTCACAATTAACAATCTTATAAAGAAACAAAGTACTTTCGATACCTTAGAAACCTTGCGACGTACTCGGAGATTCCTAAGTCCAACGCGGATTAGTATCATCAGACGCTTCCTCACAGGCGGTTTAAGAGAAACCCCCTTACAGATATAACCAATATGATTTGACAAGCACTCCTACATCGAGATATGGAACTATAAGCCTCTATCAAGGTTGATTATACAGAAGACCTCTTGGACATAGTGGACATTATACACAACAACATGGAATACTTTACAAGAGTATAGAACATATTCTACTTCAAGTCCTATTACCAATTAGGATATGCATTAGATATAACCATAGATGCCCTAGAGCTATTAGACCTTGGTCTCAACAAAAATGAAAAGAAACTTAGATTAAGAATGTATTAAGTCTTCAAGTACTAGTCAACAGTGATACCATATTTGGGAAGACTAAGCTTAAGCACTGAAGCCAAATGAAGATCAGTTAGTACTTAGACATTCTTAACACTCTTTTAGAGGATTTTGACCCAGAACCAGTAGTTTAGAACCAAAACGAGGAACTCTTGTCCTCAAAGGTAATGCTACCTAGAATAATAAAAAAGATATATTTGGTGATTTCAAGGTATTCGAACCTAATGGTCTCAATGATCCCACTAACTTGGAAGTAATAACCCTCGACTTCGATGCTATAGTCCCTAACGATCTGATGTTTAAAGCCTCTGAATTCGATGACAATGTCCCCCAAGTTAATAATGATCTACCCCTAGCTTCTGAAAATAACATAGCTTCCTAAAGCCCTGAGGACATTGCTGCACCATAATCAATTCAGACTGCTGCTGCGTCTTTTAACTCTTATAAGATCAACAGTTCCAATATACTATAGGAAGTCAATGACCTCTCTGCTGTCAATAACCTTCCTACTGTCAATGACCTCTCTGCTATCACTGACTTCTCTGCTGTCACTGATCTCTCAGAAGTCAACAATCTCCCTAAAATCAGTGATTTCACTTCAATTTCGGAAATCATAATCCAATTCATCTATGAAGATATTGATCTACAATTCTTTAGCAATTTCTGATGTATTATTATTATATTCAATATTATCTCTCAAGTTTTTATATAAATACTCTCTTTATTTTTATTCAATAAATCTTTGTCTAAGCTTAAGCCTAAATACAAAGTCTAAGACCCAAATAAAACTAGTGAAGAAAGTATTTGCTTAGTGATTTTCAAGCTGAGATATATTGAGATATATTGCTTTTAGACATTGATAGATTAACTTGATTGTTGAAACATATCCAAGGACTTACCATCCTTTGTGCCTCATAAGACACACATAACTCTTTAAATTTCTAGTATTATTTTCTTACATTTTACCTTATATACTCTCTGATCCCCTACATATATAGAACTTCGCCCAGCTACTGGTTCTCAATTGAGCTCTTTAATCTTCCATATTTTGCCGATCCCAGAGTCTTATTCTCACACTACAAGAGAAATATATTGCTTAGCCTTAATAGATGCAGCAGTCACCAAACTAGGAGAGTTACTCCTCACAGCTACTGTAGCAGCTAAAAATAGAGCCACACCCATACAATTAGCTATTGCTTATTAAAATACTACCAGAATCTGGTTAGAGAAGAAATATTTCACCAAACAGAAATGAAAATTAATTAAAGAGCAACTATTCAATATGAAGATGTCAATCAACTAGTGCTCAGAGGATTGGGTTACTATCATTGATTAGTACATATAACTTTGTAGAGAAACCAGTCTAGTTATATGAGAAATGGTGTTTATGAATGACTTACCTGCAGATCTCTAATACCATATCAAGAGGTTTGACCCCCCAAAGGATGGAAGAAAAGATTAGAATAGCACAAGTCTTTTGGGATACCAAAGCAGGACACTTTGTATCTCTGTATAATAAGTTACTGCAAGACTTGTACAGAAAGTTCAACACTGAAATATCTGTAGTCTAAATAGTATCAGTATCATCTGAACCATCTGAAAAGGATACTATCAAACTAACAGTTATAGCAAAGGCAGAAAAGACAATATATAAAGATGAAATAGAGAAGATTATCAAGATATTCTCCAAAATAACAACACACATTGCTGATTTTAAAGCTAAGGTAATCTACTAGAACAAACAGTCAAGAGGAATCTATATCACTAAAAAATATAACAAGACCAAGATGAATTGTTTCCTCTATAGAAGGCATGGTCACTTTACCAAAGATTGCCAAACTAGAAGTTAGAAGGAAGGCTAAGAAAAGGAGAAAGATAAGAAGGCTAACCATATGAATATAGTGTAAGAAATCGAGGAAGAAGATGAGGAATTCAGTGAGGAATACCTAGAAGCCTACTCTATCAAAACAGTTAGCTGTACTGCTACTAGGAAGACTCTCTACCTAAGGAAGAAACCAGCTTAAGTATCTGAAGTTATTATTAAGAAACCTAAGAAACCAATGTAGAGATAACAGCTGAATGAAGACCAATAGGACAAAGCCTTTAAGCAAACAATACAACCCAATGAAACAGTTATCTCAATTACTAGAGATGAAGAAATAATAGATTAAGAAGAGAATAAAGAAAAGAAATCTAGAAGAGTCAGAGAATTTGAATATAACTCTTAGCAAGATATTACCAACCAGAAGGCCAACATTACCTTTAAGCAACTCTTCCAGATTATACTATCAATAAAGCAAAAAATAAAGATACAGATTACTAAAACCAAATCGACTATTCAATTTAAGGAAGTTAATACTACTAAAGAAGAGAAGGAGGAACAAATTTATACTTTATTCACCTATATATAATGTAACATTGGAGGATTAGCATATTCAGTTATTATTGATATAGGAGTAGGAGTTAGCATTATTGCCAAGTATTTCCTAGACTGCCTAGAATGAGATATTGATGAACCCACCACCTTTACCTTGGTTGTTGCAAGTGGAAAAAGCAGTGTATTTTTAGGTACTTTGAGAAGAGCTAGTTCAGTTTAGAACAGAGATTATATCTATTAGAATGATTATCACTGATATACAATCCTATAATGCTATCTTAGGCAACAGTTGGTTGAAGAAAGCCAAAGCTAGAATCGACCTAGATATATAGAGATTAATCTTTGTTAACTATGAAAGGAAGTTCAGTATACCCCTGGATATTTAGAAAGAACTAATATTGAAACTTACCTAGAGACTAGAAGATGAAAGTAATACATATGAAGAAATAACTCCTAAACAGGTATACCTCAATATGGTAGAAGAAGAAGAAGCCAATGTAGTAATTTATAGTAAATATCACTACTTGATACCCTTGAAGAAGAATCAACTGATCAAATATAATATGAGGAATACAAGATATCCATTTTACGAGCAATGCATCTATTGTGCTAAAATAATATACATTTGCAGTAACACAAAGTTGATATCCTACTAGGACACCTTGGAGATATATCTGCTACCTAAGAGAAGAATCAAGAAATCAAGATTATCACAGACCTGCCAAAGGATCCCACCTCTAATAAATCAGGGATCATATAATGAAAAGAACCCTTACTCATTCATAGATAATACTGGAGAAGTTTGGAATAAATATTGGATATATTGGTAAAGGATACCTTTGGGGTAACTATAATATTTATCTATAAAGATGCTATTGGGATAAAGTCAATCTCTATGACCTTTGAAAATATGAAAATTGGGTCAGATACCCAGATAAACTATATGATATCAACTATTATAGAACTTGGAGAGAACACTACAATCAAGAATAAGAACAGACTGTACTTAAAGAAAATGAAAATAAGAAAATACCCAATAAATGGAATGATGAAGTTTATACTACTCAGACACCTGCTGAAGTGAGAGTCTTATTCTAGGATAATAATGAAGATGATGAACCCATCTTAATCAAAGAAATCGACTCAGACTTAGAGAAAAAAATCATTACTTTAGAAGAAATAATTTATCCTGATAAATGTATTAACATGTGATATTGATGGTGGAAGAACTTATAGCAGAACCTACCTCAAGATATAACTTATGAACAGTGGAAGGAACCTATCATTCCCACCTTTGAAGAAGTATTTATAGATAAAGAAATAGAAATAGCAACTTGAGTTAAGAGACTGACAAAAACTGCAATTATACTAAAGAGAAAAACTGAAGAAGCTGCAGGCTATAACCTATATGCAGATGAAGACTGGAACCAAAATCATCAGCCTTTATGAAAACCAAAATTACTATCACTCTACTATCTAGACAATATATACAAGTATGGGTAAGAAGTGGACTTTACTACAATTCTGGAATAGAAGCCTTCTCTGGACTTATAGACAAAGACTACAGAGGAGAAATTAAAGTCAAATTAGTCAACTACAACTATAGTGAATTTGTAGTATACCAAGAAGATCAAATCGCTCAAATAGTGATTATCAGATATGAACAGTAGCTATTGAAAGAAGTGAAAGACTTAGAAGAAATACAATATGAAAAGAAAGGATTTAGATCTACTAGATAAGTCAATGTAATAATGGAGAGACTGGATGACTAGGAGAATGCTAAGAAGTATATCTACTCTCTTAATAAGAATCTGTTACCAAATCAGAAAAGGCAGTTATAGAATCTACTGAAGGAGTATAAGGATATCATTACAATCAGCTTTAAAGATCTCTCAGACTAAGCTTTCTTCACTCACTACATTAACACAGGAGATGCCAAACCAATCAAGCAAGTACCCTACAGACTGCTAGCCAACTACTATGACTTTGTACATAAGCATGTTCAAGAACTATTGGAGTCAGGAGTAATCATATAATCAAAGAGCCTCTGGGTATTACCTATCAGTATAGTGTTGAAATTTGATCTTCGAATGTGTGTGTTTGGAGTAAAGAGCACACTGGCTAATGAAGCCAATATGCATGTATTTATTAATGCTAAATTATGATTGGTCGATACAAACAAAGATCATCTAAGCCACAATTGAGTGATGTATGATCGATCGTTGATGCATCGATCATTGATAGGAGAGATATAATAAGCTAGTAATTACAACACTCCCCCTGCTTGATATATCTCGATAAAAATAAATAAATAAAAAATAAAAGAATAAAAGTAAAGTGTTCAACTGTACATCATAAATGTTATCCATGAAGTACATTTACTGCAAATAATTATATATAAAATACTACTTGAGTAATAAGAATGATGTGATAAAGAACATAAAATTTTTAAAAAATGTTAGTTACATAAGCCCATTTTTGCGATCAATGTTTCAAGTCTTGGTCATGCAAGTGGCTTGGTTAATGCATCGGTGATCATTTCATCTGTCGCCATGTAAACAATATCTATCACCTTTGATTCAACTTTCTCTCTATTAAAGTGGTGCTGAATGTTGATATACTTTGATCGAGCGTGATTAATTGGATTTTTGGCAAGGGCGATTGCTGATTAGTTGTCTTCAAATAAGGTTGTTGCACAATTCGGCAAATATCCTAACTCATCCAATAGGGTGCGTAGCCAAATGGCTTCCTTTGTCGCATGAGCTAATGCCATATATTCTGCCTCAGTTGTTGATAGGGCAATGATTGCTTGGCGTTTGCTTGACCAGCTGATAGCTCCTCCTGATAGGTTGAAAATATATCTCATGGTTGATCGTCATATGTTAATGTCTCCTCCCCAGTTAGCATCACTGAAACCAATCAGTCTTAGATCCTGATCGCGTCTAAGGCACAGCTTATAATTGGCTGTTCCTTTAATATATCTTAATAATCGTTTGAGGGCGTGGTGATGTTCTTGCATTGGATTGGCCGAGAATTGACTGATGATGCTGACAGCAGCAGCTAGATCAGGTCTCATCCCAATCATCAGGTACATTATGCTGCCGATCATTTATCTGAATAGACTTTAGTCTACGGATTTTCCTCCTTCAGCTTTGAGTTGAATGGATGGATCAAGGGGTGTACTGATTGGCTTGGCATCCATCATGTTAAACCTTGTAATGATTTGATTGGCGAAGTGGCTTTGATCAATTGTGATCGTGTGTGTTTTCCGATCGCGCATGACTCGAATACCCAAAAAATGTTTAATTTCGCCACAGTCCGTCATATCGAATGCGTTGCTAAGTTCTGCCTTGAATTTGTTCATCGTTTCCATCGAATCAGCCAGAATTAGTAGATCATCGACATATATAGCAATAATTATCAGCGATTGATATTGATCATCTTGTCTTCTCCTTAGATAAATGCTATGATCTGATTGTAGTCTTGTAAAATTTGATTGGCTGAGATAGTTGTTAATCTTCTGATTCCACATACGAGGTGATTGCTTTAGTCCATACAGTGATCGATTGAGCTTATACACAGCTCTTGGTGACAGCTCCGATTGGTCGATTCCTTCAGGTATCGTCATGTAGATCTCTTCATCAAGATTGCCATTCAGGAATGCAGTTTTTATGTCCATTTGGTGAATTTCTAAGTTTAAGGTTGCTCCGATCAATAAAAGTGCCCTGATCGACATGAATTTCGCCATAGGAGCAAATGTTTCATCGTAATCAATTCCTTGCTGTTGTGAATATCCCTTGGCCACTAATCTTGCTTTGTACCTGGCAACCGATCCATCAGTGTTGAGTTTCTTTTTAAATACCCATCTGCATCCAATCGGCTTGCGTCCTGCAGGCACCTCAGATACAATCATCCATATGTCATTATTCTTAAGTGATTTAAGCTCTTGATTGATCGCTTCCTCCCAGAGCTTTGCGTCAGACAGAGAAATTGCCTCCTTGTAGGTCATTGGGTCATCGGTCGATTCAATTAAATTAGCTTCTGACATCCGATCTTGCCAAATTTGTAAAGCTTCAGTGTCGATCAATTGTTCGATTGGCTCCCAGGTGTTGTCGTCATTATCATACGTAGCCTAGCCATTTAACCAGATATTCCCTTTTTTCATCAATCTTGTGTTCTCCGATGATCGCTTCAATGACATATTCTCGATTTTCTGGGTTGACGATTGTTGGGAATTTTAATATAATAGATTCATCAAATGTGACATCGCAGCTGATCTCTATCCTCCTATTGGTTAGATCCCAGAGTCTGTACACCTTCTTTTCATTATGATAGCCAATCATTTTAAGCTTTTTGGATCGGGGTGCCAGCTTCGACCTTTTTCCCTTGTGAATATATATATACGCGTCAGCCCATATGACGCGCAAGTTACTGATATTAGGCTTGTGACTGTGCTATAATTCAAATGGTGAAGCACTCTCCTTATTGGCTCGCATTGGCAATCGGTTGCATAAATATGTAGCACTTGTGGCAAGTTCCACCCAAAGTTCGTCAGGTATGCCGGCAGTAATTTTAACTGCCCGGATTGACTCCATCAATGTCCGGTTATATCATTCGGCTACACCGTTTTGTTGCGGCGTGTCTGGTGTCGTCATTTCATAATGAATTCCATGTTTAATTAAAAATTCGTGCATCTCGGTGTTTACATACTCTCCTCCTCCATCTGATCGGAGAATCTTGAGTTTTCAGCCCATTTGCATTTCGGCGAATGCCTTGAATATCCGGAATCGATCAAATGTATCACTTTTGTTGTCAATAAAATATGTTGTGACGTAGCAAGTGGCATCATCGATAAAAGTTAATATATATTTTGCTCCATTGACTGATGGCGTGGGCATCAGCCTGCACAGATCTGTGTGCACCCTTCCGATAGGCTCCATCGATCGATTTTTCACATATCCGAATGGCTTGTGGTGTGACTTCACGTGTTCATACCCGGTGCATATTTTGATTTGTCCGGTCGACAGCCGCACATCTCCGAGCCCTGTGACAAATTTGTTGATTGATTGCAGAGTATTTCGGCCCGGATGGCCTAGTCGGTGATGCCATAATATATAGTCATCGATCTTGGAATCAGCGATGTTTGCAATCTTGAAATCGGTGATGTTTGCTTCTAACTCTAGCTCTGATGTCGATAAATGAAATAGGTTGCCATCGGCTTGTCCGATTTTAATTTCTTCGTGATCCACGCCGATTTTAATTACTGATCCATCGCTCTTGAAGGTTATATCATTTCCGTCACGTGTCAACGCCTGCACAGATATTAAATTTCTAGCGATCTCCGGTACATATAAAACGTCCCATAATTTCAGCTCGTCGTCAAGCTCAATTGTCCCAACATGCGTTGTGCGTAATTTCTCATTCTCTGCACACATGACCAAGCCGTCGTGCTCAGCCACCATCTCGAAGAGCTCCAATTGGTTGAATATATGTTGTGTGGCACCCGAATCGATGATAGCGCCAATCGCCAGATTTGCTTCAGCTCTCGGTTTAGTCTTTTCTTTTTCTTTTTCTGTTTTTACCCAATTGTTGAATTTGTTGCATTGAAATATTTCGTGTTCTCCCTCACAGATATAATATTTCCGAGGGTGTCCCCAAAAATTCCCGCCTCGATTGGCTCTGTGATCGCCGCCTCGGTTGCCTCTGTCATTATGACCTCCTCGATTGTTTCTGTTTTCATTATTGTAGCCTCGGCTTCATCCGGTGTGTCCGCCTCGGTTGTCGCAACTGCCGTCTCGGTAGCCACCTCGGTCGCTGCCTCGGTCACTGCCTCGGTAGCCGCCTCGGTAGCCGCCTCGGTCTGTCGCGTGGGCTTCGTTGCGCCTTTGCTTGTTATCTGGGTCGAACCTGATGCATGCGAGTTGTAAAGCCTCCAGCGTTATTAGCATATTCTCCCGCGCAAGTATTAATTCCCAGTACCTGGGGCTTAGACCCCAGAGATATTGCGGTATAGCTTCTGTGTCGGTCATATCTTCGATTTGCGCTATAATTCGGTTGAATGCGTTATTATAATCTTCGATTGATCCTTTTTGCCTCATCATTGCAAGCTTATCGCGCATTCGTAACAATTGTTCCATTGGTGCATATTTTTGCATCATAGCCTCTTTAAGCTCATCCTACGAATCAAATTCTCCCGATGTGTTCACGTGCCTCCATAACCACATTCTAGCGTTGCCTGTAATTTTGCTAATCGCTGCATTGACTTCCTCCTTTTATACTGATAGATTGGCGCTGGTAATAAATTGCTCTATAGCATCAAAGTAATCGAACAATCTGGGTGCGCCACCTGATCCATCAAATTTGTTGATCGATCTCAGGTACTTCTTTGCCAGATTATTAAGCTTTGTTGATGTTGTTGGTGATGGTGATGGTGATTGTCTTTGTGGCATGTTGCCTTCTATAGCGGCGTTCTGATTGGTTGGCGCGCTAGGTGATGTGATTGTTTTGTCGATTTTTGCCATCAATTTGCCCATTAGGGTTGCAAGCGTGTCTAATTTATCTTCCTGATTTCTGATCATTGTAACCATCTGTTCTTGTCGATCGAGGCTAAATGCGATATTGCTCTGATGGTTGCTATCCAATCCATCGTCATTGTCAAGAGTTTGATGTCTGTTGTCTGTTTTTGATTTAGACCGCAATCTTGTCGATCTTGTTGCTGATGATGATGATGTGTATAGATTATCCATTTCATCGTGTTGCGTCGTTGAATGCTATGTCATTACGTGTTGTTTATCGCGTTGCTTTATCGTGGTGTCATTTGTCGCATTGTTTATCGCTTTGTTTGACGCGTTGTTTACGATTTTAAATAAACACTTACAGTAATCGCAGTTATAATTGCATAGATGCTATAATTGCGTAGATCTCAGGTTGTCAAGCTGCAATTCGAGTGGCTTGGGGCTCATAACCTGTTGAAATTTGATCTTCGAATATGTGTATTTGGAGTAAAGAGCACACTGGCTAATGAAGCCAATATGCGTGTATTTATTAATGCTAAATTATGATTGGTCGATACAAACAAAGATCGTCTAAGCCACAATTGAGTGATATATAATCGATCGTTGATGCATCGATCATTGATAGGAGAGATATAATAAGCTAGTAATTACAACATATAGTACTAAAGAAAGATAGACAGAGAATGGTTATTGATTACTATAAGCTGAACACAGTCACCAAGAAGCATGTATATCCAATTCTACACTCAGAAGACTTATAGAACATGTTAAAAAAAGCACAAATCTACTCAACCCTTAACCTGTGAGCAGGATACAACCAAATCAGAATAATGCCTAAAGCACAGAAGAGATCAGCATTTGTTATACTGTTTGGACAGTATGAATTCACAAAGATGTTCTTTGAACTCTGCAATGCACCTACTATAATAAATAAGATCTTCTATAACCTGATTGGATATGGAGTAATTGTATATATTGATAACATCAACATCTATACTGAGATCTTCATAGAACACATAGTGACTCTAAAGGAAGTATTTGAATAACTCAGAAAACATGGATTGAGAATCAAGCTAATAAAATACCACTTTAGATAAAAGAAAATTAAATACCTTAAATTTATAATCGATAGAGAAGAAATCTGCCTAGATCTGAAGAAAACTGAAATTGTCAAAGCCTTTCCAACCCTGCAAGATAAGATGACCCTACAAAGATTTTTAAAACTAATCTAGTTCTATAAAAGGTTTATTCCCAGTGTGACGGAACATTTTGTGACAACATACAATTTGATCATGTGAGATCAGGTCATGTGACTCTCAACAATGTTGAGACCTATAGCATTGTTAAGATTCATAGCGTTGTTGAGATCTGCAATTACACTATAACCTAAAATAGTATTTCAATCTGATATATTATTTTGTTGACCAATTATGTTATAACCTGATATATCATTTATTATATCTTAGCCAATTAATTTATACCTTATATTTAGCCAAGCCAATCAGAAATTCAAGTAGTAACCTGGGTAGCTGCCCATATAGCACCTTGTAATTTCTTATAAATACCCCACTCACAATTATCAATAAAATTTGGACTGCAACAAGCTAGGGAAGCTTACAACAGACAACCCAAGGGATACTGAAGCCTTACTCAAGGAGTAAGCAATTGGATAGTTTCGAGAATTCTAACAGATATACTTTATTCAATCGATCACACTTAATTCTTGCTAGTTAACACCTACATCGACACCCTTCTTAAGACGCTACCGCATAAACTGCTAAGACCCCTAAAGCATATTTTCTGCATCTGCTCAACTTCGAGTATTTTGCCGTTAATATATTTTAGTCTGTCACAATTGGTACCGACTAGCAGGAAATCAATCGACACCTCGACCGATTTGTTACCTATATTGCGTAACCAAACTTGCTGAAACCCATAGTAGAAGACAAAAGCAAGAACGGCACTATCACTGCCACCGTCCACATTACTACAACTACCTAGGAGAAGACTTCAAGAAGACAAAGAAACCATAACAGACAGACTACCTACCTTTTACGGATATACTAAGGAATATGTTTGAGAATTCCTGGATGATTTGGAGAGCTACTTCGCAGCCAAAGGAACGGTCAGCACCCGATGGTTGCCTATCCTAGCTGCCCAACTTAGAGGACCTGCAAGAGAAGCATACCGAGTGGCCCTGACAGATGTAGCAGCCACCGGACTAGGAGGATTAATCCTCACAGCCACAGCAGCAGCTGGAAATAACCCCCCCGCCGCAGCATTAGCCACTGCTCATTGGGATATTACAAGAGCTTGGTTAGAAGAGAAGTATTTCACCAAGCAGAAGCAAGAATCAATTAAGGAACAGCTATTCAACATGAAGATATCAATCAATCAATGCTCGGAAGACTGGGTCACTACCATCGATCAGTACATGCAACTGTGTGGAGAAACTAGCCAGGTTGTACGAGAAATGATGTTCATGAACGGCTTACCTGCAGATCTCCAATGCCACATCAAGAGGTTTGGTCCTCGAAGTATGGAAGAGAAAGTCAGGATGGCATAGGCCTTTTAGAACACTGAAGTAGGACACTCAGCATCCCTATATGATAAGTTACCACAAGACTTACGCAGAAAATTCAGCACTGGAATACCCGTAGTTCAAATGGTATCCGCATCAGCCAAACTACCTGAGGAGGATACTATCAAACCGACAGTCATGGCAAAAATGGGGAAGACAACACATGAAGACGAAATGGAGAAGATTACCAAGATGTTCTCAGAGATGACAGCACATATAGCCGACCTGGAGGCCAAGGTGATCCGCCAGAATAGACAACCGAGAGGAACCTTCATCGCCGAAGAACACAACAAGACTGAGATAAACTGCTTTCTCTGCGGACGACATGGTCACTTTGCCAAAAATTGCCAAACTAGAAGTTGGAAGGAAGGATGAGAGAGAGAGGAAGTAAAGAAGGCCGACCATGCCAATATCATGCAAGAAATTGAAGAAGAAGATGAAGAATTTGGTGGAGAATACCTGGAAGCCTACCCTGTTGAAGCAGTCAGTCGCACTACCACTAGGAAGACTCCCTACCCAAGGAAGAAGCCGACTCAGGAATCTGAGGTTGTCATCGAGAAACCTAAGAAGCCAACACAAAGGCAACAGCTGAATGAGGATCAATGGGACAAAGCCTTCAAACAAATAATGCAACCTGGCGAGACAGTTACTTCGACCACCGGAGATGAAGAAATAGCGGATCAGGAAGAAAACAAGGAGAAGAAGCCTAGGAGAGTTAGAGAATTCAAATATGACCTGTGGCATGACATTGCCAATCAGAAGGCCAACATTACCTTTAAACAACTCTTCCAGATCACACCATTGACAAAGCAAAAGGTGAAGACTCAGATTACGGAAACCAAACCAACCATCCAATTCGAGGAAGTTAACACTGCCAAAGAACAGGAGGAGCAAACCTATACCTCATCTGCCTATGTATAATGCAACATTGGAGGATTAGCGTGCTCAGTAATTATCAACACTGGAGCAGGAGTCAGCATCATCGCCAAGCATTTCCTAGACCGCCTAGGATGGGATATTGATGAACCTGCTACCTCTACCTTGGTCATCGCAAGCGGAAAAAGCAGCGTACCTTTAGGAGTACTCCGAGAGGTACCAGTCCAGTTTGGAACAGAAATAATCCCTGTCAGAATGGTGGTCACCAACGCACAATTCTACAATGCCATCTTAGGCAACAGCTGGTTGAAGAAAGCCAAAGCCAGAATTGACTTGGATGCACAAAGGTTAATCTTCGTCAACCATGGAAGAAAGTTCAGTGTACCTTTGGATATTCAGAAAGGAGTAGTACCGAAACTTACTCAGAGACTGAAAGAGGAGAGTGACATAGATGAAGAAGTAACCCCTGGACAGGCACACCTCAACATGGTGGAAGAAGAAGCAAACGTGGTGATCAATAGTGAATACCGCCGCCTGATGCCTCTGGAGAAGAACCAATTGATTGAATACAACATGAGAAATACTAGATGTCCATTCTGTGAGCAATGCATCTATTGCGCCGAGATGATGTGCACTTGTAGCGATACAAAGTTGATACCTTACCAAGATACCTTGGAGATGCACTTACCAACGGAGAAGAAGATCAGGAAACCAAGATTGTTGCAGACCCGCCGAAGAACTCCACCCTCAATGAATCATGGACCGTACGATGAAAGGAACCCTCATCCATTCGCAGACAACACTGGAGAAGTATGGGACTGTTTTTGGACAAACATCGGACACATCGGCAAAGGATGCCTTTGGGGAAATCGCAACGTCTACCTGCAAGGATGCTACTGGGATGAAGTCAACCCATATGACCTCTGGGAATGCGAAAACTGGGTCAGATATTCGGACAAACTGTATGACATCAACTACCATGGAACTTGGAAGGAACGTTATGATCAAGAACAAGAACAGACAATACCCGAAGAGAATGAAGATGAGGAAGTACCTGAGGAATGGAGCAATGAAGTTTATACCACTCAGACAACCGTTAAAGTCAGAGCCTTGTTCCAGGAAGATGATGAAGATGATGGACCCACCCTAATCGAAGAAAGTGACTCAGACTCAGAAGAAGAAATCATTGCACTTGAAGAAATAGTTCACCCCGACAAACGCATCAGTATGTACTATTGGTGGTGGAAGGACTTGTGGCAGAACCTACCTCAGGACACAACTCATGAACAATGGAAGGAACCAAATGTCCCTACCTTTGAAGAAGTGTTCACAGTTGAAGAAAAGGATACAGCAACTCGAGTCAAGAAACTAACAGAAAGTGCAATCGTACCAAAGAGAAAAACTAAAGAAGCCGCAGGTTATGATCTGTATGCAGATGAAGATTGCACCCTAGAACCAAAATCATTAGCCTTTATAAAAACCGGAGTTGCTATTGCCCTACCACCCAGACAATGTGCACAAGTATGGGTAAGAAGTGGACTCTACCGCAATTCTGGAATAGGAGCATTCCCCGGATTGATAGATGAAGACTATAGAGGAGAAATCGAGGTTGGACTAGTCAACCATAATCACAGTCAATTTAAGGTCTACCAAGGTGATCGAATTGCTCAAATGGTGATTGTCAAATGTGAACAGCAACCTTTGAAGGAAGTAGAAAACTTAGAAGAAACATGACGTGGAAGGAAGGGATTTGGATCAACTAGACAAGCAAATGTGATAATGGAGAGACTGGACGACCAGGAGAGTGCTAAGAAGTACATCTACTCCCTCAACGAAAACCTGTTGCCGAATCAGAAAAAACAGTTGCAGGACCTACTAAAGGAGTATGAGGATATTATCGCGATCAGCTTCAAGGACCTACTGGACCAAGCCTTCTTCACGCACCATATTGACACAGGAGACGCCAAACTAATCAAACAGGCACCCTACAGATTGCCAGCCAACTATCACGACTTTGTACGAAAGCATGTTCAAGAGCTATTGGAGTCAGGAGTAATCGTATGGTCAAAAAGCCCTTAGGCATCACCTATCAGCATAGTACCAAAGAAGGATGGACAGAGAATGGTTATCGACTATCGCAAATTGAACTCAGTCACCAAGAAGCATGCATACCCAATCCCGCACTCAGAAGACTTATAAAACATGTTGAAAAAGGCGCAAATCTACTCAACTCTGGACCTATGGGCAGGATATAACCAGATCGGAATGACGCCTGAAGCACAGGAGAAATCAGCATTTGTTACACCATTTGGACAGTACGAATTCACAAGAATGTCCTTTGGACTTTGCAATGCACCCGCCACCTTCCAGGCTGCAATGAACGAGATCTTCTATGATTTGATTGGACATGAAGTGATTGTGTACATTGACGACATCAACATCTATGCAGAGAACTTCGCAGAACACATGGTGATCTTGAAGAAAGTATTTGAACGACTTAGAAAGCATAGATTAAGGATCAAGCCAACAAAATGCTACTTTGGACAAAAGAAAATCGAATACCTTGGATTTATAATCGACGGAGGAGAAATCCGCCCGGACCCAAAGAAGATCGAGATTGTCAAAGCCTTCCCAACCCCGCAAGATAAGATGGCCTTACGAGGATTCCTAGGACTGGTCCAGTTCTATAAAAGGTTTATCCCTGGTTACTCTGAAATTGCTGCACCCCTACACATGTTGTAAAGAAAAGGAAGAGCATGGGAATGGACATTGGCCGTACAAACAGCCTTCAACCTGATCAAGAAAGTACTTACCCACGCACCAGTTATGGCAAGACCGGATCTCACAAAAGTATTCAAGCTGTATACAGATGCATCGTCATTTGGACTTGGAGCAATCTTGGCGCAAGATGATAAAGACGGAGAGCATGTGATTGCTTATGCAGGACGAGCCACCCATGGAGCAGAACCTTCCTACGGAGCCACCCAACTGGAATGTGTAGCAGTCATTTGGGCCGTACAACACTTCCGCCACTTCTTGATTGGAAAACAGTTCACCCTAATAACAGACCACTCAGCTCTCAAATGGCTTTGGAATAAGCCAAATCTGATAGGAATGTATACATGATGGCTAGCCATACTGCAGGAATACGACTTCATGACACAATACAGAAAAGGATGGAATCATCAAAATGTGGACACCCTCTCACGCCTACCCTAATTTATCCAAGATTGACACCCCGAACCAAAAAGAATATACCTACCCAATGGACACTAAACTCTATAATGGATATTTGGATTATCTCAGTAACCTAACCTTTACTGGGATGACGAATGAAAATGATCAACAGCTTATACGGACAATGGCACTCAACTATTTTGTCAAGAATAATATACTTTACCGACGACATCGAGGACAAATATGACTTGTAGTTCCTGAACACAAAAAGCAGATGGTACTTCAGGCCTCTCATGACCATCAGCTGGCAGGACACATGGGTGTAGACAACACATATCAATGATTATCAGAAAAATATTATTGGAAAAACATGTACGAAGATATTAGAGAATATATCAGGAGATGCGATACTTGCCAGAAGAGGCGCCGAGGAAAGGAAGTCGAGACCTTACAACCAATTGTACCTGGAGGACCCTTCAAACATATTGGGATAGACATTGTTGGACTGCTACCAAGAACACTTAAAGGAAATTGATACATCGTAGTAGCAGTAGATTACCTGACCAAGTACCCCGAAGCAAGAGCCTTGCCCCTTGCAGATGCCCTTAATATTGCACCTTTTATCTACGAAGATATTATCTGCCACCATGGAATCCCTTATGAAATGACCTCTGATCAAGGAACTGAATTCGTTAATGAATTCATGCAGATATTGACGCAACACTTCGGGATCCGCCAGATAAAGACTACTGCCTACCACTCCCAAGGAAATGGACTCACCAAACGAGCGAATTAGACTATCAAAAATACGATTGCTAAAGTAGTACAATCACAAGGAGGAGATTGGGACTTGTACCTACCTTCTGCCTTATTTGCACTACGAACAATGAAACAAGAGATAACAAAGTTCACCCCTTTTGAGCTCGCTTATGGAAGAAAGGCTCATCAGCTGGTAGACCAAGTAATGACCACCCCAGAACCCAGCCACACCTCCTGGGAAAAGCAAATTGAGCATCGTGTGACAAAGGAAATTCAAGAATTACACAATGTCCGAAACAAGGCAAGAGAATTTATTGCCATTGCACAAGACTGACAAAAGAAGAATTATGACAAGGAACACAAGGAAACCGAAAGATTGAAGATTGGTGACCAAGTCTTACTATACCAGAACATAGTAGAGTCCTCATGGTCAGCAAAATTGAACCCAAAATGGGAAGGACCATACTATATCGCCAGTATAAAAGGAACTACATATCAGCTATGAAAAACAACAGGAACGATCTTACCTTATACTGTCTACTGAAACCGCCTCAAGAAATATCATGCCCCGCTGGAACAACTTCCATGAAGTTTGAGTCAGCCTGATCAAGGCCTACCGATATATAGAACCCCTGGAAGACCTTGAGGAGATAGAAGGATTGACCTTACAGAAGACCTGATCGATTGTACGTAACATTCAAAGGAGGCAACACTTGGCATGAATCAATGAGTGGAAGGAATACTATCGAATTGCACAACTCTGGGATGAAGAAGTTGAACATATCTGGAACCAGAAGGATAGAGAAATCTGTCAACAAGCCCTCAAAGGAGCACTCCCTGCCTATAATGCAAGAATGGCCGATCGGATTTATCAACTATTCAAGCACAAGCCTAGTGCTTTGAATCACTTTCAATGCAGTACGCACCAACTAAATCAACTGACACAGAATGAAATGAAGAAGCTAGAGGAAGAAGTAAAACAGTTACAAAGAGATTTCTCCGAGTTAGAACTGTACCTTGAAGTCTAACTCGCAGAAAGGAAGGAGATGTGATGGAACATTTTGTGATGATATACAATTTGATCATGTGAGATTAGGTCATGTGACTCTCAACAATGTTGAGACCTATAGCGTTGTTGAGACTCATAGCGTTGTTGAGATCTGCAATCACGCTATAACCTAAAATAGTATTTCGATCTGATATATTATTTCGTCAACCAATTACGTTATAACCTGATATATCATTTATTATATCTTAGCCAATCAATTTGTACCTTATATTTAGCCGAGCCAATCAGAAATTCAAGTAGTAACCTGGGTAGCTGCCCGTATAGCACCTTGTAA
>RBNK01001006.1:0-18452 GCA_003990785.1 Endogone sp. FLAS-F59071
AAAAAGGAGGGGGGGAAAGAGAGAGAGAGAGAGAGAGAGAGAGAGAGAGAGAGAGAGAGAGAGAGAGAGAGAGAGAGAGAGAGAGAGGAGAGAGAGAGAGAGAGAGAGAGAGAGAGAGAGAGGGAGAGAGAGAGAGAGAGAGAGAGAAATAGATAAAGAGCAAAAGAGCTATAATTCAGCCCATCTTTAATAATGATGCTATTAGTGGAGAGTGACAAGGTTTCAGCATAGAAATAGCCTTAATGTGTCTTAAGAGACCTAATATATCTATTTGGTATTGTTAAGTTAATGAGTGAGACACTATACAATATATTCCATCAGGTCCCCACTAACAATCTCAAGGTCCATGATGTCAATCCACCTTTCCCACTTTTCTTAATACCACCACCTCTCCCATTCCTTCTTTTCTTCCTCCTCCCCATCCCACACAAAATTCACCTTCTTCACCTCCACAAAGCCCTCTCCCACCTCAGGTTCCTTAAACTTTCCATTGTATACATTATAGGCCATACCCGGCACCATTTCTCTCTTATTCTCATTTCCACCAATCTTTCTCAGTGCACGATATGCATTGTTATGCCTTGCCAGGGCCTCCGGTGCTACGAACCAAAAACATCGCGCGGGAATGTGGTGCGACTTGGCAAGGTCGATATAGGCGGAGCGGGTGACGGAGTCTGGGTTTGTGTTGTCTGAGGAAGAGAAAAATGAAAGATTAGATGGATGAAGGGAGAGAAGAAGAAAAGGAAAAGAAGTTGGTAATTACCGATAACGACGCTCTTGCCCTCCTTGACAGCTTTAGTAGCCGCGGCGACACACTTATCCTTGGTCTTTAGTGTGTCCTGCAAAGATATGCGATATGGTAAGATATCGTCCTGAAGTGAGCGGTATTTTCGCATTAACCATCACTACCTTCCGCCAAGAAACCCTGCACTCACTTGATTCACATACACGTACCCCTTGGGTACCAACCATCTCGACGCAAACTGCGACTTTCCGCAGGCCGGATACCCGACGAGCACGACGACTTCTTGGTGGCGGTCGTCGGGAACGAGCGAGGTGGTAGTTGGGGTAAAAAGAGGAGCTGCGTATTTGTGAAAAGATTAGATGCAAGCAAATTACAGGGCGAGATAATGCAACGAGGTTCACTAGGAGACCTACAGTTTTTCGGTAGCTTCTTTGGTTCGAAACCACCCCAATCAAACGCTGCCTTGGGTTCGCCAAGGAAGAACTCCTCGGGAATGTGGAAAGTAAGGGAGAGATTTTCGGCAAATTTGCTGTAGTGCATTATGAGAATCAAATGAGAGAAAATGAAGCAATCATCAATTCAAACAAAGACTTTGCGCCAAGGAAAGCTTGCACCTGATTATCATCGAAAGGCCAAATTCCTTACCGGTCGGTACACGAGAAATCTTTTTTATGCCCTGCTTTCCACCCCGCCAGCCTCCCCGCCGCGTCACCAACATAAAAGCTCTGCTCCAAATCTACTACCAAATACATGAATCAGCAACCAGCATTATACTTCCTGTCTCATATGAGCATGATTCATTTTCTGTAATCCCTTTCCCTAAGAAACTTCTGTCATATTAGATTGTTCATATACCTACCAATCTTAACCCCATCGTTTCCTTCGTCCCTTAGCCACTCCCAGCCTCCCGTCAGTGGCTTGCGGTACTGGTCGACTTGCGTCGAGATAAGGATCTGAGCTGGGAGTGCGAGCCCGGAAAGAACGTTGGTAACTTTGGTCTTAAAGGCGTTGAGCTTGGTAGAGTTCTTGAGACCGGCCTGGTTCGTGATCAGCACAAGCTTGTAGCTATGTGGTAGTGAAATAACCGATGGAAAAATATGCAAATCGCTAAGTGAGAGTTTTTTTTTTTTTTTTTTTTTTTTTTTTTTTTTTTTTTTTGTTCATGGTCGAAGAGATGATTGATGATGACAGTAGTTTCATAGTGAGATAAAAACGAGTACACACCCGCTCTCGTCCAGCTCCCGTAGATTCTTGGGCACGCTATGGTGCCACCATTTCCAGTCGTGGGCATCCTTAGGGTGCACGTTGCCGCTCTTCGTGGCAATGAGCGTGCTATCCTACGGATATTATCGAAAGACAGAAATCAGCATACGCATACAGTAAAGTCTATCTATATTAATAAACATGTGAATTATAAACATGTGAATAAAGAGTTTACCAAGTCGAACGCCGCGATTTTTGCCCTGCCGAGAGGATTGTTGAAGCTACCAATGAGGAAACCGTCGCTTTTCTGTATCCAGATCATTTGCATGTGGGTGGAGGTAGAGGTGGTGGCGGAGACAGACTGGGAAAAGAAGGGATGGATGGAGGAGGACGTGCTCGTGGTGGTTTGTGCTATAGTTCAGTTGGTTCATCAGTTCTTTGGTGAAATGTATGGAGCACAGAATTGAGAGAATGTCGTACTTATTTTGACCTTCTTCTCGATCGCAACCTCCAGCTCTTCTTGAGATTCCTCATTGTTAGCTTTGCGTTTGGAAACAGTCTTTGATGCCGATGTAGTGGTGATTTTTGTAGATATTGCTGCACGATTATTTCGAATCATGGTGGTTGGTGTGGGTTGAAGGAGGTTTTTAACACTATTATAGAGGTAGACAGCTGTACCTTTATCCCTAATGACAAACTTGTCCATGCTTTATAGGAGAGGTAGATGGGTGAGAGTGAAAAGCCACCGGTCAAATACGGACGCACCTGGCGCAGTTCTGATGGCGAACCAGCTGACGGTCGACTGCGGTGCGTCGTTTGATTTGATGTCGATCGCTTGGCCACAAAAATACAAAATCTTATTCTTACCTAACAGTAGTATGAGACATCGTAGCGACACCCGATAGTCTTCCGGAACTCTTACAAGTGAACGAAAATCTTCAGACTTTGACATGTGGAGCTCACAATCTTCAAACTCAAATATATATTTTTGTTCATTTTTCCTCTCTGGAGCTGGAACTCTCACAAGTGAACGAAAATCTTCAAACTTTGACATATATGGTTCACAATCTCCAACCTTGAATATATTTTGTTCTTTACACCTCTATTTTTTTTTTCTAAATGTTTGTTACAAGTCTGCTTCCATTTAATTCTCAATATATTGTTAGCAATTTGCTTTTTTTTTTTTTTTTAGAGAAGGGAAGAGTTATTGTAATAGAAATATTTTTATTTTATTGAAATATAATTGTGTTACAGCACTAGTTTACTTAGTATATTTCACAAACTAGATGAATGAGCATTTAGAAATAAGCATTTAGATTTTAAACAAGTATTTATCTTTATTTTTAGCTTATTACTTTTTTATTTTTACTTTATTATACTATCATTTATTATTAACTTCAATTTAGAATATCTTTTAACTTTTATAAAAATGCTAGAAGATATACTCCTCCTCCTTCTAGAGTGATCATTGTTAAATTAGCTATACTCATAATTCTAGGCTCCTATATATAAAGAAAATTATATTAATCATTTGTAGGCAGAAGCTGTAAGGGTAGAATTTGACAAAGGGGGAGAATCTGATTGGAGTAGATAGTTAAAATAGAAGGTAGAGCTAAGGTAATAGGTATAGTGGTAGAGGTAGTCTTTAATAGGCAGGTAATAAGAGAGGTAACCTAAGCAATAAGATTCTGAATTTAAGCCTAAAGAGCTATATTCTCTTTCTTCAGCTTAGTAATTATAATGATAGAGAAATTATCAATGATAAGGGTAAATGATATATCTATAGTATATAATCTTTTATAAGAGAGGTATATGTAGGTATAACAGTACTGAAAGAGTAAGAGAAGGTAGAAATCCTTTAAGAAAGAGTAGTCTATATTATGATAGAACATTTTGTAATAATATCAATTTTAATCATATAAGATCACAATTATATAATCTATAATAATATTATAATCTATAATATTATTACAATCTGTAATAATATTATAAACCTTAATATTACTATAATCTAAAATAGTATTTCAATCTGATATATTATTCTGCTACTCAATTATATTTATAACCAGATATATTATTTACTATTATATTTTAACTAATCAATTTATACCTTATATTTAATCAAGCTAATCAGAAATTCAAGTAGTAATCTAAGTAGCTACTCATATAGCATCTTGTAATTTCTTATAAATACCTACTTGTAATTAATAATAAAATTTGAACTACAACAAGCTAAGAAAGCTTACAATAGGCAATCTGAGAGATACTAAAGCTTTACTTAAAGAGTAAGTAATTGGGATGATTTTGAAATTCTAATAGATATACTTTTTATTTAATCAATTGCACTTATTCTTGCTATTTAACACTTACAGACACCCTTCTTAAGATACTACTGTATAACTCACTAAAACTCCTGAAATATATTTTCCACACTTGTTTAATTCTGAGTATTTCATTATTAATATATTTTAGTCTATAATAATATGAAATTTATAAAAGTACCAATATAATTATAGTTTTTGTATTTCTAGTTAAATAAAAAAAAACTTCATTATATACTTATTTTATTTGAGAGATCAATTGAGATAAAATTAGATAAAATTTCTATTCTTTTTTGAAATTCTCACATTTTCTATTTGAGCTTCTAAGTAGAGTATAACTTTCTTAAGATTATTTATCTAATTTGGAACAGATGTAACCTGGCCTGTTAGAGGTGTAATCTAGTCTGCCAAGGTAGTCTGGTATTGCTTTAGCAGATCAGATTACTACTTTAGCAGGCTAAGTTACACCTCTAGTAGTACCTTATAGAAAAGTTCTAATACTAGTATACTATAATATAACATCTATACAGAAAAAAATATAATAGTATAAGTATATCAAGTAAGGTGAAAATGGGAAATTAATCTTTAAATATATTCATTCTTTAACTATAGCCTGCTGTTTGATAATATAGCCTACCTTTTTAGTAACTATTATAAGTCTTATTTCTATATATTGAAGTAAAAGTTTATAACTTAATTATCTATATCAGTTTATAATAT
Source organism: Endogone sp. FLAS-F59071 (assembly GCA_003990785.1). Taxonomy (NCBI): domain Eukaryota; kingdom Fungi; phylum Mucoromycota; class Endogonomycetes; order Endogonales; family Endogonaceae; genus Endogone; species Endogone sp. FLAS-F59071. The sequence goes on from RBNK01001006.1 coordinate 4,990, forward strand.
ATTATATTCTTAGATTCTAAACTATTAGAGTTGAAATATCTTTTATTTATTTTATATATCTCATCTTATTTACTAAGTCTATAATATTAGTAATATTTCTTACTATCTCTCAACTAATAGTATTTGATATAAATATAGCTAAAATATATTTACAGTACTAGGATTAGCTAAAGGAAGAAGGAGTAGAGATATCAATAGAGTAATTCATTATTATATTATAAATAAGTAAATAAAGAAGTAAGGAAGAACAGTAGCTTACTTTTTTTTTTTTTTTTTTTTTTTTTTTTTTTTTTTTTTTTTTTTTATCAGGATATAGTATCAGTTCTCAAATCATTATTAAGTAGTGCAATCTTATTTGAACTGCTAGATATTGAAGATATGGTAAGTATAGCCTATGAGTGATGATTATAAATAAGAATCTTATTATATTAATAGTTATTACCATTCTGGTTTTTTTTTTACTAGATTTTTTTTTTTTTTAATTAATTTTTTTTTTAAATAATTTTTAATAATTTATTTTTTTTTTTTTTTTTTTTTAGATTTTTTTTTTTTTTAATTAATTTTTACTTCAAATAATTTCTAATAAGTGATTACTTTATTTTTTTTTTCTTAAATGAATGTATTAAGTAACTATTACTTTCTTTAATATAAGACAAAAAATAAGATAAGAAAGATATTATGACAGCTGACTCCCAACTTAACTGATTTTCACAAATTTTATACTATACTTAATTTAGGAGTTACTGTAATATTCTGTTCCCTTCTATTTTTAGTCATTGATGACTTTTATTTCTACTTGATGACTTTTATTTTTACTTGATAACTTTTATTTCTACTTGACAACTTTTATTTTAACATGATGCCACCACCAGAGTCATTATATATTCTTCACAATAATTGGATTATATTTTCATAGTAAAATCTTTATTAGTTATTCTTTAGCCTTTCAATTTGTATAAATACCCCCTCTATTTCTATCTGAATAAATCAGTTTACACAGAGTCTTGGAATATCTCAATATCAGTTATAGTAAAGCCTAAAGAGTACAGTATGTAGCTGTAGTAAGGATACGCAAAGAGAGATATCACATCTGACACTCTAAGCATTCTCAACCGACATATATATAGAATGATCGATTATTAGTACATTTGTCATATCTTGGTGCTGACTGGCAGGAGAGTTATCGAAAGATCAACTCTTACATCCTTATTCAAGCAGGACCAAACTACTCCTTCAAGTAATGACAGTGCACCTATAGTGGAAGACAGTATTATTCAAAATGGACTACCAAAGAATACTCCCACTTTTCATATGAAGAAGATCACTAAACAGTTTTAGCTCTGAGGAAGAAGAATTTATTACACCCAACTCTTTAGATGGCAACTACAGTAAGACAAGAGAATCTATCACCTCCCTTACAGTATATGACGGGTTATTATCAGATGATGAATTAGCTATTGATTTTGGTGATAACCTACAAGTATTATTTTACAAATCACCTGATGATGAAACAGACAACAAACTAGAAAACAACACTTATGAAATGACAGAAAGACCACTGACCTTTACTAGTTATATATCAGCCGAATCAATAATCAAGTTCATTGAAGATTTGTAGATTTATAATATAATCTGACAGTTCAATAATGTTGCAAAAGTAAATGTCCTAGAAGCAGTTTTATGAGGATCCACTAAGATTGTATATGATGCCACAACACTCACTACAGCAGCAAATGGAGGATTTAATATAAGAGCAGGAGGAGCAAATGTAGAAGCTAACACTGCAGTAACCTTTACTAATGCTATTGCATAGTTAAGAGATACCTACCATACTGCCAACATATAGCAAAGTATGAAGGATCAGCTAGTATCAATATATCAGGGAATAAACGAAAGTCCTCTTGCCTTCTAGACCTTATAGAATATCTAGCAGTCAACCAAGACCTTATCATAGAGTAGTCTTTCATGAATGGACTTTACTGAGAAATCGCTCTCCAAGTATACTCCAGCCTAGTTGGACTAAATCATATACAAAAAGTGGATTATGTATAAAGATATTAGGCTGCACGAAACCTGAGTCAAGATATAATATAGCAGATTTTATCAAACAATCTCCAAGAATCCTGTACAGTATCAGTAGTTGTACCCACTATCACACTAGTAACAGTCAACTGAGGGGCAGCTTTATAAAAGGACCCAGCCATAGATGATCTCATTGAACAGATGAATAAGATGACTATACATATATTAGATCTTAAAAGGCAAATCAATATACAGCAATTGGTCCAATGATTTATAGCAAACCCAACCCCCATAACAGGATCAAATACATATCCAATCAGCAATTCAAGGTGTTTCAGGTATAACTAAGATGAGTATATATCAAGAGACTGCACTTAGCCAGATACAAGAGTATGCAGGAGATGTAGAGAAAAAGGGTACTATACTTCAAGATGCATGACAGAAACAAGTAGAATTACTCAATTAGGAACTTAAGGATAGACCCAGATAAATATCATTACCTTTGAAGAAGAAGATTTTGATAGCGAAGATGAGTACAGTCAAGTAGAAGCATTTCCAGCCACATAGGAGAAATGAAAACCTGGATGACCTAAGAAAGCAGGATTCCTATATATGATAAAAACCTCATAGGTAGCACAATGAGTACAAGAGTGCAAATTCGATAGTAATGAACAAGACGAGCTCTTTGAAGAAGAAGTAAATCGAATTATCTAAGAAGACACACCTATATCTGAGGCACCCACGAGTGAAGGAAGCAAAGAATACAAACTATGGAAATCCAAGAAATACGGCTTAGATATATAGAAGGAAATGGAAGACATAACTATTCTAGACAAAATAGGATAACTTGCCAAATTTTCAACATTCTAATAGTAAATCCGAAAAGAGATAAGTGATATACAATCTGGGTATAAAGTAGTGGAAATCAATACAGTACAACAATTGAAGGACGACGAACTGCAGAACTCATCAACATACTTACAATGCCAGATTAAGGAAATTACAATGCTATGTATTATCAATATAGGCACTGAAGGATATATTATTAGTAAAACGATGCTTGACTGACTCAGGTGACAGATTGAAGAAGTTACAACTATGACAATTATAGTAGCAGATGGACATATTACAACACCACTTAGCAAAGTATATGAACTACCCATCTACTTTAGTAAACTTATTATTCTAGTATCAGCAATAGTGGTCGACACTATATCCTATAACCTCGTTATTGGAAATAATTAGCTAAAGAAGGTGCAAGCAGTAATTGACCTTGGCATATGCAAAATGCAAATCACTTGAAAAGGATGATACTATGAAATACCCATCAACTTAGAAAGAGGAGTCTGCCTACAAATAATAGAAAGTGGTAATGAGGATGAGTGAAAGGAATTCTTCATAATGCAGATTATACGAACCAATCAGAAGGCTAAACCTTTGGAACAAAAAAGTGAACAAGCTGCTGGATTTGACCTCTCTACTGTCAAGGATATCGAACTATATGTTGTAATTATTAGCTTATTATATCTCTCCTATCAATGATCGATGCATCAATGATCGATCATACATCACTCAATTATAGCTTAGACGATCTTTGTTTATATCGACCAATCATAATTTAGCATTAATAAATACATGCATATTGGCTTCATTAGCCAGTGCACTCTTTACTCCAAACACACACATTCGAAGATCAAATTTCAACAGGTTATGAGCCCCAAGCTGCTCGAATTGCAGCTCGACAACCTGAGATCTATGCAATCATAGCATCTATGCAATTACAACTGCAATTACTGTAAGTGTTTATTTAAAATCATAAACAATGCATCAAACAAAGTGATAAACAACACGACAAATGACACCGCGATAAAGTAATGCGATAAACAATACGTAACGACATAGCATTCAACGACGCGACACAACGAAATGGACAACCTATACGCATCATCGTCATCAGTAACAAGATCGACAAGATTGCAATCTAAATCAAAAACAGACAACAGATATCAACCTCCTGACGATGACGACGAAGGATTGGATAGAAACCATCAGAGCAATATTGCATTTAGCCTCGATCGACAGGAATAGATGGCTACAACAATCAGAAATCAGGAAGATAAATTAGATACACTTGCAACCCTAATGGGCAAATTGATGGCAAAAATCGACAAAACAATTACATCACCTAGTGCGCCAACCAATCAGAATGCAGCTACAGAAGGTAACACGCCACAAAGACAATCACCATCACCATCACCAACAACATCAACAAAGCTTAACGATCTGGCGAAGGAGTATCTGAGATCGATCAACAAATTCGATGGATCAGGTGGTGCACCCAGATTGTTCGATTACTTTGATGCCGTAGAGCAATTTATCACCAGCACCAATCTATCAGTACAAAAGGAGGAAGTCAACGCAGTAATCAGCAAAATTACAGGCAATGCTAGAATGTGGTTACGGAGGCACGTGAATACATCGGGAGAATTTGATTTGTAGGATGAGCTTAAAGAGGCTATGACGCAAAAATACGCACCAATGGAACAATTGTTACGAATGCACGATAAGCTTGCGATGATGAAGCAAAAAGGATCGATCGAAGATTATAATGACGCATTCAACCGGATTATGGCGCAAATCGAAGATATGACCGATACAGAAGCTATACCGCAATATCTCCGGGGTCTAAGCCCCAGGTATCGGGAATTAATACTTGCGCGGGAGAATATACCGACAACACTGGAGGCTTTATAACTCGTATGCATTAGGTTCGACCCGGATAACAAGCAAAGGCGCGACGAAGCCCACGTGACAGACTGAGGTGGCTACCAAGGCGGCGACCGAGGCAGATACCGAGGTGGCGACCGAGGCGGCTACCGAGGTGGCAGTCGTGACAATCGAAGCAGAAGCACCGGACGAAGCCGAGGCTACAACAATGAAAACGGAAACAATCGAGGAGGTCATAATGACAGAGGCGACCGAGGCAGCGATCGCGGAGCCAATCGAGGCAGGAATTTTCGGGGACACCCTTGGAAATGTTACGTCTGTGAGGGAGAACATGGAATATTTCAATACAACAAATTCAATGATTGGGTAAAAACAGAAAAAGAAAAGGCTAAACCAAGAGCTGAAGCAAATCTGGCAATCGGCGCTATCATCGATTCGGGCGCCACACAACATATGTTCAACCAATTGGAGCTTTTTGAGACGGTGGCTGAGCACGACGGCTTGGTCATGTGTGCAGGGAATGAGAAATTACGTGTGACGCATGTTGGGACAATTGAGCTCGACGACGAGCTGAAATTACGGGACGTCTTATATATACCAGAGATTGCCAGAAATTTAATATCTGTGCGGGCGTTGACACGTGACGGAAATGATATAACCTTCAAGAGCGACGGATCAGTAATTAAAATCGGCGCGGATCACGAAGAAATTAAAATCGGACAAGCCGATGGTGACCTATTTCATTTATCGACATCACCAGAGCTAGAGCTAGGAGCAAGCATCGCCGATTCCAACATAGCCGATTCCAAGATTGCAAACATCGCCGATTCCAAGATCGATGACTATATATTATAGCATCACCGACTAGGCCATCCAGGCCGAAATACTCTGCAATCAATCAACAAATTTGTCACAGGGCTCGGAGATGTGCGGCTGTCAACCGGACAAATCGAAATATACGCCGAGTGTAAACATGCAAAGTCACACCGCAAGCCATTCGGACACGCGAAAAATTGATCGATGGAGCCTATCGGAAGGGTGCATACAGATCTGTATGGGCTGATGCCCACACCATCAGTCAATGGAGCAAAATATATATTAACTTTCATCGATGACGCCACTCGCTATGTCACAACATATTTTATTGACAACAAAAGTGATACATTTGATCGATTCCGGACATTCAAGACATTTGCCGAGATGCAATCAGGCCGAAAACTCAAGATTCTCTGATCAGATGGAGGAGGAGAGTATGTAAACACCAAGATGCGCAAATTTTTAATCAAACACAGAATTCATCACGAAATGACGACACCGGACATGCCGCAACAAAATGGTGTAGCCGAACGATATAACCGGACATTGATGGAGTTAATCTGGGCAGTTAAAATTACTGCTAGCATACCTAACGAACTTTGGGTAGAACTTGCTGCAAGTGCTACATATTTACGCAACCGATTGCCAATGCAAGCTAATAAGGAGAGTGCTTCACCATTTGAATTATGGCATGGTCACAAGCCTGATATTAGTAACTTGTGCGTCATATGGGCTGACGCGTATATGCATATTCATAAGGGAAAAAGGTCGAAACTGGCGCCCCGATCCAAAAAGCTTAAAATGATTGGCTATCACGATGAAAAGAAGGTGTACAGGCTCTGGGATCCAACCAATAGGAGGATAGAGATCAGTCGCGACGTCACATTCGATGAATCTATTATATTAAAATCCCCAACAATCGTCAACCCAGAAGATCGAGAATATGTCATCAAAGTGATCATCGGAGAATGCAAGATTGATGAAAAAGGGAATATCTGGTTAAATGGCTAGGCTATGATAATGACGACAACACCTAGGAGCCAATCGAACAATTGATTGACACTGAAGCTCTACAAATTTGGCAAGATCGGATGTCAGAAGCTAATTTAATTGAATCAACCGATGACCCAATAATCTACAAGGAGGCAATTTCTCTGCCTGATACAAAGCTTTGGGAGGAAGCGATCAATCAAGAGCTTAAATCACTTAAGAATAATGACACGTGGACGATTATACCTGAGGTGCCTGCGGGATGCAAGCCGATTGGATGCAGATGGGTATTTAAAAAGAAACTCAACACTGATGGATCGGTTGCCAGGTACAAAGCGAGATTAGTTGCCAAGAGATATTCACAACAGCAAGGAATTGATTACGATGAAACATTTGCTCCTGTGGCGAAGTTCATGTCGATCAGGGCACTTTTATTGATCGGAGCAACCTTAAACTTAGAAATTCACCAAATGGATGTAAAAACTGTGTTCCTGAATAGCGATCTTGATAAAGAGATCTACATGACGGTACCTGAAGGAATTGACCAATCGGAGCTGTCACCGAGAGCTGTGTGTAAGCTCAATCGATCACTGTATAGACTAAAGCAATCACCTCATATGTGGAATCAGAAGATCGACAACTATCTCAGCCAATCAAATTTTACAAGACTACAATCGGATCACAGCATTTATCTAAGGAGAAGACAAGACAATCAATATCAATCACTGATAATTATTGCCATATATGTCGACGATCTACTAATTCTGGCTGATTCAATGGAAATGATGAACAAATTCAAGGCAGAACTTAGCAACACATTCGATATGATAGACTGTGGCGAAATTAAACATTTTTTGGGTATTCGAGTCATGCGTGATCGAAAAACATACACGATCACAATTGATCAAAGCCACTTCGCCAATCAAATCATTACAAGGTTTAACATGACGGACACCAAGCCAATCAGCACACCCCTTGATCCATCCATTCAACTCAAAGCTGAAGGAGGAAAATCCGCAGACTAAAGTCTATTCAGACAAATGATCGGCAGCATAATGTACCTGATGATCAGGACGAGACCTGATCTAGCTGCTGCTGTCAGCATCGTCAGTCAATTTTCGGCCAATCCAATGCAAGAACATTACCACGCCCTCAAACGATTACTAAGATACATTAAAGGAACAGCCAATTATAAGCTGTGCCTTGGACGCGATCAGGATCTAAGACTGATCGGTTTCAGTGATGCTAACTAGGGAGGAGATATTAACACACGATGATCAACCACGGGATATATTTTCAACCTATCAGGAGGAGCCATCAGCTGGTCAAGCAAACGCCAAGCAACCATTGCCCTATCAACAACTGAGGCAGAATATATGGCATTAGCTCATGCGACAAAGAAAGCTATTTGGCTACGCACCCTATTGGATGAGCTAGGATATTTGCCGAATTGTGCAACAACCTTATTCGAAGACAACCAATCAGCAATCGCCCTCGCCAAAAATCTAATTAATCACGCTCGATCAAAGCATATCGACATTCAGCACCACTTTATTCGAGAGAAAGTTGAATCAAAGGTGATAGATATTGTTTACATGGCGACAGATGAAATGATCGCTGATGCATTAACCAAGCCACTTGCGCGACCAAGACTTGAAACATTGATCACAAAAATGGGCTTACGTAACTAACATTATTTCTTTAAAAATTTTATGTTCTTTATCACGTCATTCTTATCACTCAAGTAGTATTTTATATATAATTATTTGCAGTAAATGTACTTCATGGATGACATTCGTGATGTACAGTTGAACATTTTATTTCTATTTTTATTTCTTTTATTTTTTTATTTATTTTTTATCAAGATATATCAAGCAGGGGGAGTGTTGTAATTATTAGCTTATTATATCTCTCCTATCAATGATCGATGCATCAACGATCGATCATACGTCACTCAATTGTGGCTTAGATGATCTTTGTTTGTATCGACCAATCATAATTTAGCATTAATAAATACATGCATATTGGCTTCATTAGCCAGTGCGCTCTTTACTCCAAACACACACATTCGAAGATCAAATTTCAACACTATAACCAGGAGAATCATATATAGTTGAAATGGAAATTACTGCAAAAATACCTCAAGGGCATTATAGTCAAATCAAACTAAGAAGTTCCCTAGCAGTCACCAGAATTATGATTGATGCAGGAGTTATCGATATAGACTACATATATGAAATCAAGATCATAGTTATCAACTAATATCAATTCAACATAGTCAAACTTTACAGAGAAGATCAAGTTGTGCAGCTAATAATTATATCTATTTGGACTAGCAAGGCAGTGGAAGTAGCTAACCTTAAAGAAATAACTAGAGGAGATAAAAGGTTCAGATTTACCAGAATAAACATTGCAAAACTTATAACAGAACTCAAATATATATTCAAAACAGCGAATAAGAAGATATATACCTTTGGAGAACAGCTTAGCGAAAAAGAAAAAAAAAAGTTAAAAGAACTTATCAATAAATACTCTGATATATTTGTAACAATCTTTGAAGAAATCAACTTGAAGCTGCCAAAGTACTTTCATTACATTAACATCCAAGAGCACTCCCCGATCAAATGTGCACCATACTAAACACTACCCACATATATTGAATAGCAACAAAAAGAAATCGACAATATAGTTAAAGGAGGAATGGCCTCTGAAACAGACAGTCCATAGGGATTTTCAAACGTTATTGCACCCAAAAAAGGATTAGAAACTAGAACCTTTGTTCCAAGAATATGTACCAATTTTAGAAAACTAAATGATATCACCAAGGGAGATGCTTTTCCAATACCAAGAATTGACAACACCTTTTCGAAAATACCAATCTGTACAAGTCTCTATACAACCCTCAACATGACTAGTGGATATTATCAGATGGGACTTGATGAAGAATTACAGAAAATCACTTCCTTCATAACTTTGCAAGGCTATTAGAAATATTTACGAATACCATTTGGACTCAAGAATACCCCAGTAAGCTTTTAGAAGATGATGACTAAGATATTTGGAAACCTTGTTAGAAAAACATTACTAGTTTATATTGATGACATTATAATATTTATGGTAACATTCCTGGACCACATCAAGGTACTATGTGAAGTATTTAGCTGAATAAGAACTGAAGGTCTTTATTTAAAACCAAAGAAGTATACATTTATTATAGAAAAAGTCATAATGCTTAAGCATATTATCAATAAGGAAGGAATTCGAACTGATCCAGTAAAAGTGAAAGCTGTCACTAAATTTAAATGACCTACAAACCAAATGGAAATGTGTACCTTTCTGGGACTAGTCTTATACTACTGTTGATATATATACAATTTTGCAAGTCTAGCCGAACCCCTGTATGCAACCTTTACAAAAAGCTACAATTGGATAGAAATCAATAAAGAACAAAGTGAACTTGAGCAAGAGGCACTCAATGTATTGAAGAAGGCTTTAGCAACCACACCTGTATTGGCAAAACCAAACTGGACAAAGCTTTTCAAGCTTTATACCAATGCAAGTACAATAGAAGTAGAAGCAATTCTTTCACAAGATAATATCAAAGGCCTAAAATGAGTAATTTGTTATACAAGTAGAGGAACCCATGGTACCAAGAAGAATTATGAATCAACTAAATTGGAGTATCTCACAGTTATATGGGCAGTTAAGTGGTTTAGGTATTACCTTATCAGATGACATTTTGAAGTCATCATAGACCATTCGGTACTCAAATAGTTGATTAACAGATCTGATCCAAGTAGAATATATATACAGTGGATCATGATGCTTCAAGAATATGATTTCACAGTAAAATTCAGAAAAGGAAAGACAAATCAAAATACTGATATACTCAGCAGAATACCATTATTGGATACCCAAGACAGAGCACAGTAATAAATGCAATACTATACTATGATTTGGTGATTTGGTTGATGAGGAGGGAAACTAGAGAAGATATAGAGGATTGGACAAAGAACATTTTATTAACCACCAGCAGATAGTATGAAATTCAGAACAATTTATTATACCGTAAAAAGGAAGAACATATTATTTTAGTAATTCAGAAGAAGAACATATTAAACATTTTATTATTAGTATATAATCATCTGTTATCTAGACACATAGGCCAGGACAATACTTTATACTGACTTAGGAATTCAGCATGGTGGTCCAGAATGCAAGATGATGTAACCAACTTTGTATAAAATTGCGACACATGTCAAAAACAAGCAAGAGCAAAAGACATACCCCAAGCCACTTCTGCAACTATCAAGGCTAAGCTATTTTCACACATTGGAATAGATGTCATAGGACCCATGCTAGTAACATTAACAGGAAAAAGATATATCATTTTAGCAGTAGATTTCTTTACAAAATATCTAGAAGTGATAGCAGTTGAAGATGCAGATGCACAAATGATAGCTAAGTTCCTATATACCTATATTATTTGCTGACATGGAGTACTGAAGGAAATAACCAGTGACCAAGGTACAGAGTTTCTAAATGAACTAATCAGAGAACTCGAGCAGACTTACTATATCAAGCATATCTGAATAATATTGTACTATCTACAGGGAAATAGTTAAACTGAATGCACCAACCAGACAGTCAAGAATATCCTAGCAAAAATTATCAATCAAGAAGCATTATGGGATCATTATCTTGATAGTGCTCTTTTTGTGGTTCGAACTATCTGACAAGCCTCAACAAAGTTTAGCCCCTTCAAGCTTGTATATAGAAGATTACCAAACTGAGAATTCTACCACCCTGAAAAAGATATTGGAATGTATAATAATCATTTATAGGCTTATGTTGCATGAGATATTAGTAAGTTACAATTAATCCGAAAGAAGGCATTAGTGTTTATTGACAAAGTACAGAAGAGATAATAAATAAACTAAAATAAGAAGGCAAATGTAACCCCCTTATATATTGGAGACTAAGTCTTTATATATTGGAATATTATAGAATCATTATAGTTGGTTAAACTACAACTGAAATGGGAAGAACTACACTATGTATAGGCTATAAAGGAAAGTACAATTTAGCTTAGGAGACTCAATAGTTCCATTCTCCCCACCCCAGTCCACTGAAGCAAGGTTAAGATCTACTATGCCCAACAAACACAGCACAAAGAAAGATGTAGAAAAAGTGATGAAAGAAGCACTGATGAAGGGATTTGAGACTATTGACTAGACACCTCTTGACCAAGAGAAAGACCCCAAAAAACTCCTTCTACTTAGCTAACAATATCATGAATGGTTATGCTATCAAAATTGCATAACTGATACTACAATCTGGTTCCATCAAGGATGAGCTCGAAGTCTACATTGCAAAAATAGAAAACAAGAAACAGTACTATCCAAATTCATAAAAGATATAGTTGACAAAACCTATATACTTTTCCTAGGCTATAAATGACTTCTTTCAGGATTCTATAAAAGAACCATTGATATTTCTAAATTGACCTTTGCTGAAATTGCTCAAATTCACCAAGCTATAGAAAAAGAAATTGCCCTTTTTCCTTTTAGTCTTGAGGACAAGATATTCTCAGTTGAGCCCCCAGATGTGATAGCCAACTTTCAACTTAACTAATTTTCATGAATTTTGTACTATGCTTGATTTAAGAGTTACCATAACATTCTGTTCTCTTCCATTTTTAGTCATTAACAACTTTTATTTCTGCTTGACAACTTTTATTTCTGCTTAATAACTTTTATTTCTGCTTAACAACTTTTATTTTAATATGATACCACTACCAGAGTCATTACATATTCTTTGTAACAATTGGATTATATTTTTATAGTGAAGTCTTTATTAGTTGTTCTTTAGCCTTTTAATTTGTATAAATACCCTCTCTATTTCTATCTCAATAAATCAGTTTGTATAGAGTCTTGAAATATCTCAATATCAGTTATAGTAAAGCCTGAAGAGCACAGCATGTAGCTGTAGTAAGAATATGCAAAGAGAGATATTGTATCTGACACTCTGAGCATTCTCAACCAATGTATATATAGAATAACCAATTATTAGTACATTTATTACAATATAGAGTAAAAATGAAGTAAGAAGGTAAGACAAAAATAAGATAAGGAGGTTATAAAGTAAAAGTAAAATAAAGTAAGGCTAGAATTATATATATTACTTAGCAGATTGTTTATATAGATATAGAAAATACAAATTTCAGATAGTATAGAAATACTAATTATATAGAAATATAAAATTCAGATTATATAAAAAATATAAGTTTCAGATTACCTTAGATTCTATATTAGATTATATTTAGATATATATTATACTAGATTATTTAAAGATTGGATAATTAAATAACAAGGCTAAAGATATATATTAATTATATTATAACTCTAAAACTAACTCCTGAATGATATAAAGATTAATAATAATAGTATTAGTAATAAGCCTACTGCAAAGACTAAAGAGGCTGAGGCTAGAGCTAGAGTTGAAATAAAGGTAGAAAGAATTATAGGAGTATATTCTTCTATGATTGATAAAGCTGATAAGATAGGTAGATTCTAAAAGATTTTGCTTATTGGGAAGTACAATTAGAATACAGAGTTACCTCTTATAGTATATACTATAGGGTTATATATACTCTTTTTAAGAATACCAAATTACTACTAAAATAAATATATTTAATTATTAAAAATTTAATTATAATAAACTAATACATAATATATATATTGTAAGAGTAATTATTATTGTGACAAATGTACTAAAAACTGGTCGTTCGTTCGTTCGTATGTACCAAGTGAGAATGCTCAGAGTGTCAGACGCGATATCTCCCTTTGCGTATCCTTACTACAGCTAATTGTGCTGTGCTCTTCAGGCTTTACTACGACTGATATTGA
>RBNK01001007.1:0-18450 GCA_003990785.1 Endogone sp. FLAS-F59071
GCTTTTGTTTCTCGAAAGAAAAGAGAATAGCCTTTTGATTCTGTGCGCAACCACATTAATATAAAGCAGAAGGAAAAGGTCCAAAGCTTACCTAAGCGAGCATTATCTCCAAAAGAAGAGTCAATGAACGAATGTCCATGGACCGATCCGTTTATCTCAACTTGATTTCCAGTGAGGTTGGCGGTCATCTTGAAACGTTTGCAACAGTAATGTATCGTATTTTATCCGTGATTGTTCAGTCAGCAGAAATGAATGCGCCCCCCATTCCGATGGTCCAATGGACGCCCGGTTGTCTAATGTTTGTTCCAAATTCGTTTATTGCTATTATACCCATCAATGGTATATAGCTCGGCGAACGGAGGGGGCGCATTCATCTGTCATTTTTGTCATTTCTGTATGTGCAGCTGACTGTATTGTGTAATCAGTTTTAATAGCGAGCAATGTCAATGTTTTTAATTAGCGTAATAGCATACCTTTAAATGTAAATTACACCTGAGATGCAACCTCTTGGCATTACCCAGGGTCCACCATGAGGAGGTAGGTTGCGTCGGCCCCCACACCGAACGACGACCCCCACACCGAACGACGACATCCCGTCCCTAGACGGAGAAGCGTCGAAAAATGAGTATCATTTCAATGAAAAATAGTGTAACATATTAAGGTGTAACAATCCAGCAAAATGCCTAGGAGCAGCTTCCTGATACCACGTGCACAAAGGTCCCGCCTTGCGCCAGTGGCACAAGGGATCCCCCTTGGCTGTAGTATATCAATCGGCAAAACACGTTACGGTACAAACTTGGGCGGGTCCGTAATGAAGGGCCGGTTCCAGCGTGTAACGCGTACTTGGGCATTTCATCCATCAACTAATATATTGAGAAGTTTGAAAAGAGGGGGGTTAAATGAAAGAAAAAAGGTAAGGCAGCCACAGATGGAGAAAGGAATATATTACTTCCAGATAATATCTGCACTTTATTGACATGTTCTACCCATAGATTTACATCTCACTCGCTCATAGACGTTTGAATAAACATTATTTTATTTTATAGGCGTTTTGTTAAACATTATCTTCAATTTTAACACTTAATTAATCCTAGTTGTCTAAATAAATACGTATATAAACTAGTGCAATTGTAAGAGTTGTTACAAGTCAATTATTATCAAGATAACATTCTTTGAGTAGGTAGACAACCTCAACTAATGGCGTTATATATTTTGTTTTATTATTTTTAATAAAAGAGCTGAATACAAGTGCAAAAACTGATGAATAATGACGTCGCAAATCCAATTTCCAATTTCGGCGGCGCGCGACGCGTCGTTTGAAACCTTCTCATCTCAAAACACAATGGACTCGAGACAGGTATGCCATATTCGCCTTAGTTCTTGCAATGAATTTCTGTGCTCTTATTCCCGCCCATCTTGCATAAACTGTAGCATCGTTGCGTGTTCAAGACATGCCAATGCAATAAATACAAGCTCGTATTGAACGGTGCTCAGGAGCGCATGTGCGAATGTAGCGTCCGTATTGTCCGAGATTTTTGTTATTTTTATTATTATTATTATTATTATTATTATTATTATTATTATTATTATTGATTCGACGCTAACCTAACATTTGGAACACTGTCCTTTCCATTGGCCTCCTAATCTCTTAGCACGACAAAGATTGCCATGACCTTCTAACAGAAACCGAGAGGGAAGCGGTGAGTTCACTTTCCTCGCCTTTTTTTTGTCCCAACTGTAAATTGACTCCAGCCTGATGTTCTTCGCACGTATTTGCAGTTACGAGAAGACAATGACTCTGACGCTACTAGATGCCGCACTCATGAGTGCGATTGCAACAATTTCGTGAAAGACTCATCACCTTTCGTTAAGGGGTGCCAGTGCAAGCACTCAGTAAGGCGTTTCTTCATGTTCTTGACCGTGCCGTGATTTGATTTGAGGGTTTCAAATCCTGAATTTTATGAATCATGAAATTCTCAATAAATCTAGCAAAGCGAACACCGACCTCTCACGAGAGAAGATAAGCGGCAATTTACCAAGCTGAAGATATCCAAGCGGATGTCTTGCGTGCAACAATGCGACTGCTCTGGTTTTGCAGCCAAGCCGGGATCAAAGTAAGATCGCACTCAACGTTTTGGTTTCTACATTTTTATGAATTAAGTGTGGTGCACATTTAAACGCGCTTTTATTTTCCTCTACCGCCCAATTCACATATACACCCTACAGATTCCAAACAACATCGTGCGCCTACTGTCCACACCCGCTGCTCGACCACCGCAGTCTATCAAAGCCCGAGTTCACGCTCAAGAAGCGGCTGGAGAGGGCGCAGAGTCTATGCTGCCAGCACCTGACCCAGAAGGCGATCGGGGAGAACGACCAAGAAGAGGGCGGACGAGAGGCGCGGGTGAATCCAGAGGAGGGCGAATACGAGGATGTGGTTGTGAAGGTGGGTGGTATTTACTCGGTTCGCTGGATCGAGATTGTGAGGTTTACGAAGACGGGTGGTTGATATTGGTGAAATTGGCCTTTTTTTACCTGGCTCACATCTTATAGGGCGCTCAACCAGCTCAATGCGGATGCACCGGATTCACAGGCGCGCATTGGACGAAGTTATGGTCACAAATGGAGATTTGCAGGTGAGTCACGCCTGTGACTATGTGATGTTCATTAAGTAGATGGGAGGTTAAGGTAAGAGGATGAGGGAGAGCGCTAAGGGAGAAACGTAACGACGGAGGCTTCTTCCATTCCAGCCTGGCCGACGTTGAGAAGTTGGCAGACGTAGAATGCGAATGCGGTCACGCATTGGTCGAGCATTGCAAATCGAACGAGGATGACTCGGACGGAGAGGTTGGCATGGATGAGAAGGCACGTATCGCGGATTGTGGTTGTAAGGAGTATGGGATTTTGGAGCATTCGCAATTTCGAGAATTTTTTATTTCTGAGGGTACCTTTTAAACATAAAGGGGGAATCGAGCATTAATTTTATTGTCGTCACTATTGGATATTAGACTTCTGCGGAGCTGATATCCAAATTCGTAGTTGTGCAAAAAATGGTGATTGATGCATCGGTGGAAACAACGTTGGCTATGAAGCCAACAACGTTGTCTATGAAGCCAGCAAGAGATGAAAAGGATGAGGTTTATTGGTGTGCTTATTCTATGGAGATTGTGATGCAGGGCGATAAAACGACTATGGGCCTGATATCATTAAAATTATACCTGTTGTTTCTAGGGCATCACTATTTTTACCACCATCAGCGATCGCTCCATCTTGTTTTGGTGTGCGGACGCGGGAGGAGATGAGGCGACGACCTACCCATCCGAGAGTGAAAACGACAAGGAGAACGTCAGTGGGAAGCGGCGTCGCAGTCGTGTAAGACGGTCGACACGCTTACAGGCGGCGCCGGCATCTACGGGTCGCCTACAGATTGATCTGGAGGGCCGGAATGTCGGATTCCGCGATGACCAGAAAATTGTGAGTCTTGAAATTTTTTTTTTTATAGTTTTTTTTTTTTTTTTTTTTTTAAATTAAAAAAGGTTTTAGAACGAGCCCTACAATTATTATGTTAATCATCATTCAAATGTATTTCTTGTATCGCTCACCAATCCCTAGGACCTTCCTGACTCTTTTCTCCTCGACGATCGGACGCCCATCCTGACGAAATGGCATCCTCGACTGAACCAGCTACTGATCGCATCGACAGCTGAAGTCGGGGCGTCGGAGGTCGATGAGGATGATGTCACGCGGCGAGCGGTCTTACCAGTGACGGTGTACGATCACGGCGTGAAGAAGGTGGTGCCAGGAGGGGTGTGGGCTGAAGAGAATAGTACGGGCAGTAATATTTGTAGGTGAGTAGGTCTAAATTAGATAAATTGTTTGCTGTTGCTTGTAGTTGAGAATATGATGACTGTTAGCACTTGAGGCTACGTCTCGATGCTATCATGCTATCCAGATTACGAATCACTAAGACCGTCAAACTCATAAACCAACTCATATGATTTCAAATTTATGATTTTAAATTCTTTGGATTTCACAAGTATCACCTGGCACCCCACCATCCCCGTCTTCGCTCTCGGTCTCTCCAACGGCTGGGTCTCGCTCTACACCTCTCAGCTTTTTGACGCCGACAATGTTCCGTATATATTGAGGAGTGAGTTTGAGGAGCTAGAGGACGACGACAACTGGAGCGGGATGTGGACGAGGAGGGCGCCACTGGTATGCGCGGATTGTCGGGCTTTAGAAAAAGGGAGAAGGCGGGAGCTAACGTGCGTGGAGTTTTCAAAGGACGGGACGTTAGTGTTTAAATTTTCATTATTTATTAGTTGGTTTTTTTATGTCACAAACTTGGAAATAGCAGGTTCTTCGCACCGTCCGTACTATGAGTATTGAAATTCTTGATTCCTTACCACAGGCTGTTAGCGACGGGCTACATTGACGGCGTCGTCATCGTGTCCTCGATTCGCATTCACAAACGTGGCGAGCACATCATGCGCGCGGACGAGGTGCAGGTCGTGCACGTTTGGGAGGTGAGTGCATGGGTGTGGTTGATGATTTTCTGTGTACTATTTTGCGTTAGTTTTGTTGGATGAAATGAAATTGCACAATTTAATCGGTTCATTATCTGATCGAATCAGGGAAGAATTGAGTTTGGTGGTGTGACGAGCTTATGCTGGGACACGAAATTAAGGTATGGCAAGCTTTTGGCAATATTTTATTTCTTTATTTTCTTGGTTATGTATTGCTCCAAGGACGTCGAAAGGCCGTCAGCGTTATAATGTGAATATTGACTCCACACTTAGGTTCCTAGCCGCAGGCGGCGAAGACGACGCCATTACCCTCTTGTACAACCCGATCTCTCCGCCACCCTCTACCGAACGGGGCCCGCTCGCAACGACGGGAAATCGCGCGGTGGCATCTGCCAAGATGGCTAAACGGAAGGCCCCTGAGGATGAAATAAAGAAGAGGGGAAAAAAGAACAAGTGCTCTGCGGAGGGGAAAGAGCAGAAAAACGCCTTATTGAAGTTTTGTGGGTAGCGATTGTGGCTTTTGGGAGGGCGATTGAATGTTTAGGTGCAAGTTTGGCAATTTATCCTGTAGGAAATCGCTTACACGGGACTCATGATTTGTCATGATTTGCATCGCCTTTTCCCTCAATTCTTATCATGTTCAGTCAATCCTATGCCCACATCGTCAATTACCGGTACTGGCATCCCCTCATCTACCGTACTTTTTACGCACAAGGCGGTGCTGCGGCAACACGCATCGTTCGTGTCTTCGGTATGTGCTCACCCGCGTGGTGTGTGGCTGCTGAGCGCGGGTTACGACGGCGTGGTGTGCGTTTGGGATGTGGAGGCGGTAATGAGGGGGAGCGGGAGCGCAGGAAGAGACATCGATAATGCGAAAAAGGAGCAGGAGGGAGAAGTCAAGGCGGTAAAGGCGATAAGAAATATTAAGCTGGTGAGTGCAGTTTGGGCGATGTTTATGCCGTGAAAAGTTGCTATACGTTTTCGAATTCAGCCTGAAGAAATGATAGAAGTTGTTTGATATTCTTACGACCACGTCCAACACTTATGTTCCTGGAAATCCAATGTCATTCATAGACGTCGGACCCCATCGAGAGCCTTTCCCTCTCTCCTGACGGATCCTACCTCTTCGCAAAAATATACTGCACGCACCGTGACACGAACGTCCGCTCATGGCCGAGACCTCCACCGCAGCATGAGGTCGTGGTATGCAGTATGCCAGCAGATGTCAGTGGGGACGTGAACGCGATACTTTAAAGAAGAGGGCTCTTGTAGAAGTTTGAATGGAATACATCAAAGCACGTGCTAGCATGAATCGTGATCGGAATTGGAAACAATTGAAATATTTCTTCCATAATGTGTAGATTGTGTAGATTTTTGTATTTACAGCCTTTGTTTCGCAATATGCATTGTGGTTCGTATTAGAACGGAAGGTCTGGGGGTATGAAATCCCACTCGACGCCAGGCCCCGCGCCTCCGGTCCAATTACGAACTGGAGTCACCTGATGATAGTAATACGGCCAAGCGCGCGAATACGGAAACCACTGCCAACCAGCATAATAAGCCGTCGGTTCGCTGTACATTGTCGTGTAGTCGGCGTTAACGTTGTGTGCGCTGGTATCCTGATACACAGAGCCCGGCGGTTCTGTGTCAATGGGGGCGTGGGTTCTGGGTTTCCTGTGCGGTGGCCGCATTCGGGGAACGGGGCGAGCGTGGTCGTTGCGTGGTTGTGGAGGTTCGGGGTTTTTTTCGGGATGGTCCTGAGAGGTAGTGGACCGGTTCGAAGGATGAAAATCAAAATAATAAGCACTGTTATTACCTTTAAAAGAATTGAAAAAGAAAATAGTTTTGAGATATAAAATGGCACCGCCATCTTACCACCACGTTCTGTCTCTGCATTTCGTGCCCCACGAATGCCTCCTGGTCCGTGGCGGAGAGCGGCTGCGTGAAGATGTTCGGAGATATGTTCTCTGCAAGTTTTTTTTTTTTTTTTTTTTTTTTTTTTTTTTTTTTAATAATAAAAAAAGAGAGGTAATGTAAACTTCTCGCAAATAATATAAGCAACCAAGGTTCCAGCCTATTTTGCCCATCCACGAGACGTACCCGGCAGTTCCCGTATCTTAACACCATACTCGTCCTGCAGGACGCGAATGGACCGCATCTCCTCATCGTCGACGAAGCTGACGGCTAGGCCGGTCGTGCCTATCATGAGACATAATTAAAACAGAGTGCTCACTGAGTCTAGAGACCATAGCACAGTTTGCTCACCAAATCTTCCTGTCCTCCCAACCCGGTGCAGGTATGTCTCTGGATCACGCGGCAGGTCGAGGTTGACGACAAGGTTAACACGATCAATGTCGATCCCTCGAGCGATCTGCAATAGAGTTCAAGTCTCTGCCATAAGCATTCCAATTATTGGACGCTTGGACCCAAGTACGGAATTGAGACGACATACCAGATCGCTGCACACGAGCACCCGTACCCGGAAGTCGCGCGCGCTGCTTATGGCCTCGAGGCGCTCGCGCTGGCTCAGGCTGGCGGCGATATGAGCCGCCTGCCAACCTTGTTTGGTCAGCCATTTGGTGAGGTCGATGGCTCTGAGCGGAAATGGTGGTAAGGTGTTGAGAATATGAGCGCATGTATATTATATTAGAGCGACACTGACACAATAATAATAATATAAACAACGGATTACCTTCCACGGTGGTTTAAAAACACAATGCTCTGGTAGAATGGTACTTTCCCAAAAAGTTCGGCGACCTCGTGGAATTTGCACTCGTATATCTCGTATTTTGTTAGCGACTGGGTGGAATTCTCGCCACGGGCCTCCACGGTCTTGTAGTACTGGCAAACACCTTATTTTGTGGGGGAGGGAGATAAGAGGGCGTGTCTTTGATTGGTGGCGAGCATAGCAGCACCGACGCATAGAAAATTTCTACCTTCCAGCGCCGGTGTCCCTGAAGAGAGCATAACGAAGTACGGGTCCGGTACATATTGGTCGAGTGTAGTCAGCAGGGCGTCGTCGTAAGTGGCTGAAAAGGCGAGGACTTGCTTCTTGTCGGGAAGGTTGCGGAAGATATATCTTTGGTGGGTTAGAATGATAAATTATCGTCTCATAGTTTGGTGAGGGTCAAATGCAGGCATGCTTAATGGAAATCGGTTAGCGCACGACCCACTCACTTGATCTGCGACCGAAACACGTCCTCCATCAGTTTGTCAGCTTCGTCTAGTACCACAAGTTTGATGCTGCTGAGAGAGAGTTTTCCGGCAACAATCAACCCCTTGATGCGACCTTAGAAAAAATGCGGGGGAAGAATAAAAAAAAGTCAACGCCTCTACCGTTGGCACGCCAAGCGCAGTTCCAAAGTCAAAAAAACGCGATTACACTTTGATTTTTCGGATACACACCTGGTGTGCCGACAGCAATCTGACAATGCAGTAGGTTCGACGTATCTTCGGCAGCTGGCATGCCGCCAATAAACGCGTGGCATCCGAGCCCCTCAATGCCTTGACCGATCTTGCACACCACATCCTTGATCTGCGTGGCAAGCTCCCGTGTAGGAGCTATTATCAGCACCTGCGCAGCCGTTTCTGTGACTTTAACACCCTCGAGCGCGATAACGCTAAAGACGACAGTCTTGCCTGTGCCGGACTTTGCCTGGGCGACGAGATTGAGGCCGAGGCGACCGAGAGGAATGGCCTTGAGCTGGATTGGGGAAGGTCGCTCATAGCCAGAGCGGAGGAGACCGTCGAGTATGCGGGAGTCGGATATGAGGGACGCGAAGTAGACATCCTCGTCGATGAGGACATCTTTAGTTCGTGGGTGGGCCATGTGGCAAGAGGCGAAGGAATAATTCGCCACAAGACAAAGCAGTCACTTAATTGCGTTCCATATTTAAAATGCAGCCATATATATTTCTATAGACACTTATTGCCTCGCCAATATCTCATTAATGTACAAAAGCCTCGCAATTGTTAGTTATACCGATCAATGGATTGCCTCAATACCAGTTTCGATACGATCCTTCATTTCTTCCGTAGAGAACACTAAACCTGGTCCGAACGCCTGCTGTCCTGTGACAGGGGTTTGGCCAAATTAGCTTAGTGTTATATTTCCAACTCATTATCTTGGCGTCGGTCCTTGGTCCTTTCTGTACGTGCTTTTCTTTTTCTTCGCCATGGAAACCTTTTCACTAACTGCCCCTGTGTACTCAAAGCTCGCTTACCCCTCCCCCGATACCGGCCTTCTCGTATATCCCCCCTACAATGAGCAGCATGACCGCCTTCCCGACTTCTCTTATGCCGGCTACAACCACGGCCTGAACGACATACCCTCTGACATCCCCGTTGCCGCTTTCCTCCAGCCCAACCCGGACCCTTCTACGGACGACACTCTGCGTATCCAGCAGCTTCTTGACCATATATCCACCCTCCCATTGGATCCCGTCACACGTCTCCGTGGCGCCCTCCAGCTTTCTCGCGGCGACTTTCGTGTGTCGGGTACTATCAACATCTACTCCTCAGGTGTCGTCCTCCAAGGCGATCCCAAAGGTGGCACACATGTGCTTGTGACCGTCAACCCACGTCAGTCGACCCACCTCATCAATCTCGAGGGTAAACCACACGAACTTGTTGCGGGCACGCGTGCTGTCATCGCGGACGACTACGTCTCCGTCGGGTCATCCCAGGTGCGCGTCACAAGGCCAGATCTGTTCTGCCCGGGCGACCGCGTAATAGTGATTGTCAACTTCAACGAAGCGTGGATACAAAAGATTGAGATGCATAACATCCCAAGCAAGGGCAACACGAGCGAGAATATGCGGTGGAAGCCTGGTCGGTTCGAGTCTTTCCGGATCGTGCGCGCAGTCGATCCCGTTACCGGATCCATTACTCTGGATGTGCCGCTGACGCTGTCGATCTCAAAGCAGTGGGGCGGCGGATCCGTGCAAAAATACACCAGCCGGCGGTTGGAATGCGTCGGGGTGCAGAACCTGGCATTCGAACTCCCTTTCAATAAGGACCGGACGCCTGATGATATTATGCGGAATGAGGGCCCTACAGGCAAGAAAGACTACCGCTTCGCGGGGGAGATGTTTAAAAACTACCTGATTCGAATGGAGGACGTAGAGGACGGATGGGTTCGCAGGGTGACTTCTAAGTGGTTCCGTAATTTTCTGAGGGTGCAAAGCGGGGTTGTCTCCACCACCATCGAGGTATAAATACAATCTTTCCTTCATTCGTTCCCGCAAATTCATTATCTAACCTGCCCAAATTCACACTAACTCCACATCTGCAGGATTGCCATCACCTCTTTCCCCCACCGGTCAAGCCCCCTCAGCGTGTTCCTTACTTTTGTGGCCAGTCGGCCTACGAGCTCGGCGGGCAGCTCGTGCTCCTCAACCGGTGCCATGCCGATCATAGCATGCATTCGTACGTCTACATGGCCCGTATAACCGGGCCCAATGTGATACACGCGTGCACGGCTTCCAACAGGATGGCTGATGCAGGACCGCACATGAAATGGTGTGAGTAAGAGAGAAAGGGGGTTGATCGAGTGCTCTTTGATATGATACTGATCGTACCTTTTAATATCGGTTTCGAATTACTTATGGCGACAAATCAGCAACGGGACAGTTATACGATAGTAAGTTAAGAAATTATCCGTGTCGCCCTTCTTTTTTGTGGTCTCGCTCATCAACCCTTATTAACCGATTGAATTAAAACCACCTTTGTCTAATCTGAACCCGCAGAGGTTAACTTTGAAGGTTCGCTCATCATCCAGGATAGGTTTGACGCCGGGTCAGGTCTGTTTTGATCATCCAATTTGACAGATCGCCCAAACGTCTCGTTACAATATTGGCTCACCGATCAATATATCCCTTTCACTAGGTCACGGCTGGTCTGGCGCCAATTGCCTCATTTGGAACTCACACCT
Organism: Endogone sp. FLAS-F59071; assembly: GCA_003990785.1. NCBI lineage: Eukaryota > Fungi > Mucoromycota > Endogonomycetes > Endogonales > Endogonaceae > Endogone > Endogone sp. FLAS-F59071. Next base: position 10,459 of record RBNK01001007.1, read on the forward strand.
TGGTAACGGTATAATCGTGCAGAAACCGCCAACAGCGCATAACTTTGCAGGTGAGTCTCACGCTCGAGGTTCTTTGCATAAATCGCAAATAAAAAATAAAAAATAAAAAATGGGTGAGGGGAGGCCAGAAGAGAAAGGAAAAACGGGCAACATTCTTATTCCGTTTAATTCGTATCTACTCTTGTCACCCACTCTTGTCACCCACAGTTGGCAGCACAGACAAGCGTGCCAAGGTGCGGATGCCCGGTCGCGAATGGGGTTGGTGGGAGAGCCCCAGCCAGCCGGTATGGCCGGACAGTCTGTATCTGAAGCAGCTCGAGGAACGGAGGGCGCGGGGCAGGGCTTAAGCATGTCTCTGAATATGTACATATATAATTACATATCAACATTTATATATCCAACATTGTCATCACAAAAGCAAAGGTGAGCAATACGAGGAAAAATAAAATCAAACGAGAATCACCCAGAAAAATGTTATATATTACATTGTTTTAGCAGCTGTAAAACGAAGTTCGTGTCCAAACAATCACGCACCCACCACCAATGAACATGCAAATTGTAAACCGAATAAGGAAGAAATTCTAAGACCCTACCGTATCCATCCCAATTATACGGCTTGACGCAAAAATTTACCATCGTCTACTTACCCCACCCAAATCCAAATCTCTCAGCCCCACCCATTTGACCTTTCCTCACTTCGCCTCAACATCTGCTTCTATCGCAATTCCCACCATCTCGTCCCAGTTCTCCGTGCCCCGGTACTTTTCCGCGAGTGCCGCGTTCATGTTCCAAACGCGGACGGTGGTGTCGTCGGAGCAAGTCGCAAGCTACGAAGCGTCCAGATGTGTAGGATAGAAGAATATATCAGCGAAGTATTGGAAAAAAATAAAAATAAAAATTACAATACACATCGCAACCATATATCTACTATTTCCTTTTATCCTTTCCTCTATCACTCACCTGAAACGGATCCTTTTTGCACCACCCAACGCTCGTAACCTCGTTGGTATGGCCCTTGAAAAACACGGGTGGGTGATCAGGACGGTCGACCTCCCACACGGCCAGGCTATGTTCGGCGGACCCTGACGCGATGAAGCGGCCGTCGGGTGAGACGGCAGTTTTGACGTAGAAGGAGGTGCAATGGAAGGAGTTGTCGTGGTGATACCGTCTCACGGGCTTGCCGAGGTGATGGGCGTCATACATATAAATCCTTTTGAAAGAGAGGAGGGAGAAGAGTTGAAATATTAGCTTTTTGATGTAGGCTTCATTGATGAGCTCAACAAACAATATTTGTTGAGTACTTTGGTACTCACTGGTTGTCCAGGCTGACGGTGAATAGCCGGCTTCCGGTGTTATCAAGCGTCAGTGTCGACAAACCTGAAGATAATTATTTGAATTGCTGAGACATAACACGACATGCGAACCCAAAAACGCGATAGTATCCTAGAGTTAAAATAAGTTCTACCTCGTGGCCTCTGTGCAGGCCCGTCATATACGGACAACGACACGGGGGTCGGATTGCTCTTGCTCGTCTGGCGGATGTCCCAGTACTTAATCAAGCTGCAATGCAGATGGTGAAGCGTTAGGCGAATCGCACCAAAGTTACGTTACAAATTCACATTACTACATTTATTCATTCATTCATTTAGTTTTGCACATAGTCAATCCAAAGTAGCGGAAACCTCGAATTAAACCCAACTCACCCATCCGCAGCTCCGGCCGACGCAACCAGGTGATCCTGGTGGGGCATAAACAGCACAGTTGTAACGCTCTTCTCGCCCTATCGTGCAATTAAAATTCACATGATTTCACAGAACAATCAGTATCATAAATAGCACCCACAAGCACAAAGCGTGATCCATATTTCCTTTATAATCCCCCTAAAGTAACTATAAAGAAATCGCGCTTGGCCCAACCTGCGATAGTAATGCCGTCTCAATCCTACGCTTCTTTCGATTCGGTGTCGAATAGCTCGAATAGCTCAGCAGGTGAGCGTTGCGGATGGTATCGATAGGCTTATACCGCGTCGCTAAAAAACGCATACAAATTGTATTTAGCATCTAACCCATTGATGAACGACGTAAATCACCTCTGATTATACTGTTCCAGTAACACTCACCCCCGGTCTCCATCTCCGCACCTGTACACCGTACGTCCCACAACATGATACTGCCATCGCGCGATCCCGTCACGACTATGTCTGCGAGGTAGATAAAGCATTAATAGCGTAACACATATTAATAATATTCATACGATAGTCACTGTTTCCCATAACTACGTCGCGAAGCCGTGAACAAAAGTCGAACACGCACTAGGATTTGATGGGTTAAAACTCGCTGACTTGACGCTGCACCGGTGGCCCGAGAACATGGCGGTGCACTCGCGGCGCTCTGTGTCCCAGAGGCGGGCGGTCTGGTCGCCGGACGCCGTCAGCTGGTGGGTTCGGATTCAGGTGTTAGAGTTTGGTGGAGGTTTCCGCGGAAATTCCTAGTCGCCTGATAAATTTCGTAACGAAAAGTTCAAGAAGCCAACGTCATGAGCAAAAATTACCAAAAAAAAAACCCCCACATACCAAGGCTTGATCATCGTCCTTCCACTTGATGTCGAATATTGCATTATCGTGCGCGTGAAACGTGTCTCGCGGTTTTTCTTTGAGAAACAGCCACAAACGACGAAACGCATAGGCTTTAGTTACCACTCCTATATTCACAAATAATCGTTTCTACATGCTTTCAAAAATATTTTCTTACCCCACTCTATCGAGTTATCCAATTTCGTGTTTAGGATGCTTATCGTGCCCTCTTCGTCCGCTACCGCGAGAAATTTGCCATCATTGACGTCTTTTTAAAAACGATAGAGCGAATGGTAGTCCGAAGTGTACCAAAAGTGTACCGAAAGTGTACCATCATTTACGACGATAATAAACAGATACATAGTATTTAGTTGAAGGTTGTGTGGAATAAGCGTTTATGTGAGAGAAAAATTTACCATTGCTGTAGACACACCCGAATGGCAGCACAGGATAGTCCCCCTCTATCATAATAGGGTACACGTCCCTTTCGGTACTAATGAAATCGCGAAGGAAGGATCTGGTAGAAACTATTTAAAAGATTATCAGGCGTGTTCAATGGGTTACAAATTCATCAGTAAATTTGTGAATGATCAGAGATACGACACTCGCGAGAGTCTCGCTTTCATCAAGAATAAATCGATAGCATACCATTAATTTTGCTCGAGCTGGTCTCTCTTGCGACCATCGCGTTGAAGGGGCTCAGAGCCGGTCGACGCGGACGCCTGGGCACATAGTGGATAGTTTCCTCTATACCTGCTTCCTTCTCCGAGATGGGCGAGATGTCACTCAGATCCCGCGGTCGCTTTCGCGACACAAGCTTTGTGGTTTTGAGTGTGGTATCGTTGGTCAAGTCGTTCTCATTGTCGGACGATGAGAGGACGCGGACAGTGACGGGTTTGGTCTGGTACTCATAGCTCTGAAGATGTGTTTGAGTGATGTCGCGTAAAGCTCGCTCGGAGGTTTTGGGTGTAGGTGTCGTCTGCTGAAGCTTCCTCAGCGGAGTCAAGGAAGAACAAGGGGAGTTTGGGTCGGCCAGATTGTCGCCAAAGACAAATACTTTTGATAGACGCGGGGGGGATGCATTAGGATCTTGCTGGACGAAATCGCTATGGATAGTCAACTTTCCATGGTTTCTCGGCATACGATGAGGATGAGGTTGGGTGCAGGGGGAAGGGGGAGTGTTCTCGTCTTTTCGCGGCATCTTTTCTGATGATTTGTTGTGTGCAAAGGGCAAAGAAGTTGAAGTACGCGACGCGCCTGCCAAAACATTCATCTCGGATTTCCTTTTCGGTTCTGCACGGCTGACGGCCCCATTGGCTGCATTCTCATGACATCATCAGTGACTTGCTTGTGACAGCTTTCCGCTTTTTATAGAATCGCTTTTCGTTTGATTCACACCCTCTCTTTGCTTATTCAATACATCATGGAGGTGCTTATATTTTCTGTTCCACACATCTCTATCCCTCGCTATGTTTTATTTATTAACGTTTTAATCGGTTGTCTGGACACCTTAAGGCTCCGTCTAGTCAATTTTCCAAGCTCCCCCCGATTTCTGCAAGGCTCTTTGAGGCCAAAAAACAGAAGAAGCTCAGGTGTGTCCTCTGATTATATATATCAGGATCTTCCCTTTCGATGGCGGATCGTAGCTGAGCTGACTTTCCACCGTCCATCCCCTAATTCACATACAAAGCTTTGAGCAGCTTGGCAAACGTATCGGCCGCAGTGAGGTCTGGGTCGCTGCGGTGTTTTACGGTCAGGTGTGTTGTTAGTGGTTTGCAATCCTCTTGTCTCTTTAAAATATAGAGGAATTTCTTTTTTTCATCTGTACTCTATACATCTTGCCAACTTTCCTCCTCCCCCTTTTCCACACTAACCCATTGTGCCTCTACAATCAGGCCAAACCTACCGAAGACGACATCCGCAAGCTCTCCGACGCCCTCGACTGCCCCGAGTCCTATCTTACCCACGACATCGGCCAAGACTTCTTTCCTGACCGTGGAGGGTGGGTTCTTATCTCATTTTTGATTGCCCAAATCAGGCAGTTCCCAGAAAAAGACAGTCTATTGTATCAACTAGTCCGGCATTGGACCTGTCATACATGACAAAAATGCTGATTGTTTATTTGGTTTGCTCGTTTACTTGCCATCTGCGCTACCTGCAGCCTCATGAGCGTGCCACCAACAGATCCGACGTTGTACAGGTTCTACGAGATCCTGCAGGTGTACGGGTATCCACTAAAAGCCATCATCCATGAGAAGGTATGGTTCTGAAGAGGAATGCGGACGGATACCTTACTGTAGTAATTTTCTTTCTCGCTCTAATTCCCGCTAGAAAAACTTGAATTCTAACTCTGCCTAACCCTACCTCCTAGTTTGGCGACGGCATCATGTCCGCCATCGACTTCACCATGGACGTGGACAAGGTAAGGCATGAATCATTACGACTCTTGCCTCTTTATCATGAGTGACGCCCCATCTAACTCGCTTCTACTTGTCGCATATACCCTCCGCAGATCGAAAATCCCGCTGGCAATCGCGTCAAGATCACCATGGATGGCAAGTTTCTCCCGTACAAGAAATGGTAGAAGGGTATGGGATGTGGATGCTGCGGAATGGTTGCTTGGATTACAATTCCTCTCTTCTCTCCTACCTACCTGGTGTTAAGTGTAAAGTTTGTGCATGCCCTTCAACCAGATTGAAACAAAGTTCGATTTCCAGGAAAATATATATATTTATGACACGAAATTTCATGACACCACATCAAATACGTATCCCACATGGCCTAAAACCTACATACGTATTACACGACAACTTCTGGATGATAATACATGCAACAGGCTAACAATTGCGGGCCATGGACACGACCTCACTCACAAAGCAAGAACCCACAACTAAATAAAAACCATGGGAAAAAAAAAAATGAATGAATGAATGAGGCAGGGGTGAAAGACGGCGCCAAAGAGCGACAGATAAACATAAAAGAACACAGCGATTGCGATGCAAGAAGGGAAAGAAGAAGAAAAAAAAAAAAAAAAAAAAAGGGGCCAAAAAAAAAAAAAAAAGAGATTGCAGGAAAAAAAGAAAAAAAAAAAAAAAAAAAAAAAAAAAAAAAAGACGTCAAAATACAAACTGTGGAATAGCGACAAAGGTTGTATAGAAGTAGAGCGATGCAAAAATGAGGCAAGGGTGAGTCACATAAAGTCGAACGCTGTTGGATATTCTGCCTGAAACTTCAAATGCTACGAAGCACTATCCATACCGGCCGTAAATATTTCATCCAGCCTTTTTTCGGTCCAATACACTTTTCCAACCGCAAGTTATAGATCACCATAGATTTCTGGGCGGCAAAACTTTCGCAAGAGGGAATATGCCACCATTGGGTCAAATCTGGCATGCCGCCGAGAGAAAGATGCCGTACCATCCATGTTCACCTGCCACACTCGAACGATTTAAGACTGCCGGCACGATCGTCTTTACGAACTTTCAGAAAGGTTTTACTCTGTCCGTTTTCGCAAATATCGCAACCGCCTTGTTGTATAACCCGTCGCTTCCGTTGCTGCGTCCTCTCCACCACCGTACCGCCGCCACCTCAGCCGTCAACCAAACTGTTCTGTACTGCGCCGTGTGTGCTCCATTTACTCATCAAAGGGGATGAGGAGCGAGATCCTTGACGATTCTAGGACGACAGGATCGTGGGTAGTCGTCGTCCCACGACCCTCCGGGCAGGTACTAGTATTGTGTGTATCCACTCTGGCTGGCCTGACTCCTGATATCGAAATCTTGGCTCAGCATGCTCGCGTCGTCGCCCTGGGACTTGTAGAAGTTGCTGTCCTGGCTCAGGAGGCTCCCGACGCTCAACGCATGGTTCTGGCTTGCCATCTCTGCCATCATCTTGAGGCGGTCACTCTGAGATAGGGCGAGGCCGATGGACGATTGGCTGCTGTACGAGTTCTGCGAGAACGGCCCCTGTGAAGCATAGGAGGTGGAGTAGCGCATACTGGAATTGATGCTGAGATTGCTAAGTGCATTCTGTTTGGCGTTCTTGCGGTTCGAGACGCTTGTCTGAGAGAGATCTTGAGTAAAGGGACCGTTTGCGGTGGGAATCAACGGAATGCTGAACTGTGAAGACGGAAGAGACCCAAGATCGGATGGAATATACCCAACAGGATCGTGGGTCTTGAGGAAATCGGTATTGTAGGCACGCAGGCTACCGCGACGGTCTGTAATAAATAAAATAAAAATAAAAATGAGGAATCGCTATTACTAATATAAAATTAATGTCCATAACTCGCGATATAGTAATACTCACTCTCACTCGCCAATGGCGCCTTGGCAAACGCCTCACGGGCATCAATTTGATGCGCGAGACCTTGCCTGAACTTGTCATCCTTGCGATACGCCTTGCGAGGACGACTGAACTGAATCATGCTAACCTTAAGGTTGTTGAGAGCACCATCAACAAGGCACTCTTTCTCCTTGTAATGTACGAGAAGGTGATGCCATAATGGATGCTTGCTCAGCACCTTGGGGTTCCCCAAGATTACAACGCCGTATTTGGCTCTGGTCAGCGCAACGTTCAATCTCCTTGGGTCGTTCAGGAAACCGATGCCCTGATGCTCATTGCTCCTCACCAAGCTCAGAATGATGTAATCCTTCTCCCTGCCTTGAAAGGCATCAACGCTGGCAACCTCGATCTCCTTGTACAAATCCTTGCGCATAGAGCCGTTGAATTGCATGTAGCTGACGATGTAGGATCGTTGACCCTCGTAAGGGGTGATAATGCCGATTTGCGACGGGAAAATACCAGCTTTCATGAAGCGTGTGACGACTTTTTCGCAGTTGGAGGCTTCGGTGCGGTTGAGATATGATGTGCCGGAGGTGGAGATTTCCTCTTGACCGAGATTGGAGTAGAAAAACATTGGCGTCTCCGCAACGGGCCATGGGAAGTCAACATGCTTGCGAAGCCTCTCCTGCGTGGTCACACCGTTCTGAAGAGTGCCTTCATAGAACATATTGCTGGGGAACTCGGAAAGGCAAGGATGCATGCGATATTGGACCTGCAGGCGGATTGGCCTGATTCCCAAGATGACCAGGCGCTCGAAAAGAGACTGGCAAAGACCGGCGCGGGCAGCTTTCTTGTTCATGATGACGGGCCCGAGTTGCTGATGATCGCCAACAAGGACGGCCTGTTTGCAGCCCAGGACCAATGGGATCATACATTCTGGTTCAGTAGATTGCGTGGCTTCGTCGATGAGGACGGTGCGAAACTTGAATTTAGAGAGGCGTGGGTCGCCGGCACCAACACAAGTACAGCAAATGACATCGGCGTTCTGCAAGGTAAAAGATTATGCAAGATATAAGTAAAAAAAAAAAAAAAAAAAAAAAAAAAAAAAAAAAAAAAAAAAAAAAAAAAAAAAAAAA